>FIZR01021756.1:0-18337 GCA_900060175.1 Ferrisia virgata | reverse complement strand
TAATCACGTTACAAATATGTAGTTAACTCGTCGCATTAAAAGTAAAGCTGTTACATTTTTACTGAAGGTTAAAACAAGAATGACGTCTGCTGCTGACATTACAAAAACAGATCAGGCTTCGCATTGGATGGCGACTAATACATATAAAAATTACACACACACACACGCAACATGCTAAATTTACCTGCCACTGTAGCATTATCTTGTGCCAGCACCAACACGTGTTCACCATCCTTTGTGTGTTTACCAAGCAGATGTCAAAACAACATAGGACAATAGGCTGTATGAAATAGTCTTAAAGTCCATCAAACACTTTTCAGCAAATCAAAGCATAATAGCATCAACATCGGATGCAGATTATTTTTAATGCCGGACGCTGGCAACAGAGCTAAAATTGGATAGTTGAATTAAAAAAATTCGATCACATTATCCTTTAAAATTATACAACTCACATTTCAGAATATGGCGTCGATGCAAAAACGAAATCCGCTTCACATCGGGCACATCGTGTCGCGCACTCGTATATTTAGTTGTAAATGTACGCACAAATATGTATGTATTTATGCATGTAAGTAGTTATACACGCTCAAATCAGCATATGTTCACGCACACGCAGTACGCAAATGCACTAACATAACAGCACACGTAAAATTTAGTAAAATACTCGACATTTTAATAAACGATAGCCAGTAATTTTGAAACATAATCGGCACGAAATTCAAAAATACACAAGTTATATAGGATAACAGAATAAATCGCACTGCTAGGTAATGAGTAGCCTAGGTACTAGGTAAATATCTTTCATCTGAGTAGAAGGGCTTTGTTACCCTTATCAGTTTACCTACAGTCTGATTGCTTATGCCTAACCTAAATACACGAGTCTGTATGAATCACCCTACAATGAATACGTTCATCTCGTAGATAAACGCCTTTCACAAGCTGGATTTTTCATACTCTTATGAACGAAAATTAGCAACAACGAAAAGGAGCTTACAGTCCGTTCCATTCAAATAGGGACTGAGTATACTTGATTTCTGCAGCTAAAATTTCCCAATTTTTCTGAGTAATTTTGTTCTTTGTTTAGCCAAAATATCCCTGAACAATGCGCATTCCTATTGTCATTTCTGTGATCACAGGATTTCAATGGGAATTTGTATTGCTAAGTCGAGCATATTTAGTCCCTTCTCGATTGGAACGAACTATAGGGAGTTGGAAATTTTCAACAGTCCAACTACAAAACCAACGATGGTTTTTATTTTAACGATTATTTTTGCCTGAAGTCGTCGCACGGACGTCCTGTCGCTTAGAAGTTATAATAATAGTAAGTACGTAATCCCGAATTTGATGAAATAAATCGAATTATCGTATTATCGTTCGTTTTAATTTTTTTTTTTCAATACGTCAATAATTGTAGCGTACAAAGTACAATAAATAAATAATAAATAAAGTAAATACAAAATACGTACTTATAATAATTGGTAAAAACACGTGATACAAATTAAAAACGGAATTCTACCGAATTCAAAATGAGATCAACATTTCGTATCTACATAGATGAATTAAATGCTTAATGGAAAATTCCAATTACGTATATCTCTCTAGTACACGAATAAAAAATTATATGTACTCTTTGGACACGAATAAAAAATTGTTTTCACCCCAGGCGAAGCCAAAACGGACGCTGCATTGCTTTCCGCGGCTTCGTAAAGTGTTTTTAGTGCAGCTAGCCAGGCTACCTAGTTACGAACGATCTTGTGGGAAAGGAAACCGGTTGCTGTAGGTTTCGAAGATATTAAATTCAGCCACACAGCCACAGCGAACAATAACGGGCATTTTAGCGCATCTTTGAACTCTAAATATTAATTTTATTGTTCGGTGACGGTTAAAGAAAGAATTTTTCGTATTGAAAAAAATGGCGTTCGCTTCTGGGGATGGCGGTAGTGGAGAATAAACCGTACACGCAATATTTCGTAGTAATTCGAAGGTTATACCTGGCGTAGGAACAGTAACATGACTACAATTGTCATGCGGATTGTTGGAATTTCTTAAAAACAAAAAAAAAGATTCCTCGGAAAAACGAGATCGAAAACTTTGCGAAATGAGTACCAACAATGAGGGAGTCGAGAAAGACCATTGTAAAGAATTTTCGAGTTTTAAATATCGAATTTCATCATCCTGTACAGATGATGTTGAAATCAATTTCCATAATAATACTCGAAATTTATAGAATTTCACGATTTTTTTTTTTTTTTCGTAATGCGCTTTTTGTAAGTACTACTTATTTGAGCTGCGCCGCGCCGCGCCGCGCTGTATGCAAAACATAGTTCACCTTCTGATCATTACGTCGCGTCGTGTCGCGTCGTTGAGGCTTACACCAAATCTCAACAAAGTGAAACGGTTTCACCGATTCGATTGCCGGGTAATTGAAATGATAGAAAAAATCAAAATTCAGCCCCTTACCTCGGGTCGGAGTAAGTGAGTAAGTAACTACTATTTCAAATCCGTTAATCGGAGATATTATTTGGGGAGAGCGCAACTTATTCTTACACAGGTACTACAGATTTACTCTCGAACGAGCGTTGAGTAATGAAGATCTGTCAATTTTCTGGTATTCTACTCCCGACCTCGGCTTAAGTGTGGTTACCGCAGACTGATGTAGTCTGAAAAGACGACACACATTGCAAAATGCAATCACATAAATCGGTAAATAAAAAACGCGATGACCGGGCGGGGCGTGCACTTACTTGATGGCACTGCCGGTGCAATGTACATCTGCCGAACTGTGCGACGAAAGCGATAGCGTTTCAATGTAATCGCTCATATCGGACGTACCGCTACTGGTACTTCTGCACTCGACGTAAGGCGTAGACACGGTGGTATCGGCTGGGCTCGGGCAATCTGCGCAAATTCAAGGGAAACAGAACGAGAGCATAGGTTTTTAATGATTTTTAGATAGGCAGAGGTGCAGTTTACGATAGGCGACGGTAACGCACCTTTACAACGATTTCGCGTATTCAAACATAAGGGTAACTCGGCTTCGGCCGACGATGACTTGGCAGCCGAGGCGGCGTCTTTATGAAAGCGAAAAGTTAAATCTCGCAGCGGATCGGATGATTTGGACCTTCGCGGCATAGTGCAATTGTCGTCTTTTTTGTGGCAGTGCTGATTGAACGAGTGATGTCTTTTGGCGGAAGTGGCGGTAGTGAGAGGCATTTCGAAATCGGAAAATTCGTTGCACGTGTACTTGGACGAAGCGGTAGAGAATCCGGAATCGTTGGAGCTGGACGAGTCTCGATTCGTACCGGCCGCTTTGTAAGCGCCGGCTCCGTTACCGGCGAATCTCTTCAGGCCGAACAGTTGATTAGCTTTGCGACGTAGCAGATTTTCGACCGTATCGTCGTTCTCCTGACTCAGTTTGTCGCTTTCCAGGCCGGAATCCGAATCGCCGCCTAACGAACATTTGAACGTAGGCGGCCTCTGTTTCGCGCATTTCGAATTACAGCGCTCGAGTTGCGCGTCGCATTCGATCGAATTACTGCGCTTACGAACTTCGACCACAGCGTCGCTTCTCTGCGCGGCCGCGTTCAACGTATGACTGCGCGTCGACGTCGGCGCCGGCGCCGGCGCAGGCGCAGACGCCGCCGTTGCCGCCGCGCGTAACGACATATATTTCTCTTTCAACGTCGGCGTAGAAGCCTTGCAGGCGATCGCAAACGCGGCCGACGAAGCGCTGGTGGACGTCGCCGTCGTGATACTGCCGACAGTCGCAGATGCAGCCGTAGTCGTGGACAAGGGATACGTTGTCGCCGAAGCCGCCGCCGCCGTCGTCGTCGTCGTCGTCGTCGTCGTCGTGATCATCATCATCATCATCATCATCGTAGGCGTCATTTTGTTGGTTACGGCCGCTCGTTCGTCCAACGATAGCGTTTCGACGGCGGCCGATGCGCTTTCGGCGCCGCCATCGTCGACGTCGGCCGACGTTGCACGTTTCGGGAGCGACTTTAGCGGCGACATCGGCACGTAGTTTTCGAACTTGGTTTCGAGCGCGGTGTTATTTCTCAGACTGGCGGCGTGTCCGCCGCATCTGTTACAAGTGTTCGCGCTCGCCAAATTTCCACATCCGCCGCCAACCACCGACGACGAATGGGCCGGAAAATCGATATTCAAACCGTCGAAACGGCTCGATTCGTTATTCTTTATTAATTCGCGAACGTTTTCGTAATATCGCAAAGAGTTGGTGAATTCTAAATTCATGTAGTTTAAATTAGCCAGTCTATCGTAATTGACGGTTTCGTCGCCGAGACGCGTATTGGTACGGCTGCCGTTGACGCATTCGACGCCAGTTGCGGCGGCGGCGCTTCCTTCTTTGTTCACTCGGTTTTTATGTTTTTTTGATAAATCTACTTGAGCGTAAACCGGTCCGCCGTTCGTATCGGCCAAGCCTATCTTTCCGGCCGTTCTAATCTGAGAAACAATTACAAGAAATTAGACGAAATAAAGTCGGATTATTGTATGTAGCGCGATGGATATTTCGTTTAGACGGACGCTCACATTTGGCCGATGATTTTTACACTGATACTGATGTAGCGGCAGTTGAAGCCAAATAGGCGGATATCTCAACAACTTCCCACAAAGGCACGACTCGTTACAATCTTGATCATTCGCTCGTAAAGATAATCTGCAATAATCGATTTCAATTGCGGATTATACGTAGATAAGACCACCTACGTACGTATTTACTCGTAGGTGGTAAAATAGCAGAATTATATATCGTGAAAAGCGATCGTTTACCTAGTCGCAGTCGTGCACGAGCAGTCGTCGTACGCTGCGCGATGAATGGCCGACGGAGGTACGTCGTAATTTGAAAACGACGATTCGTTGTTCATCGCTCTCGCTATGTTTCTAGGCGTATCGTAAAACTGATTGACATCCGAGCAAATAGGTTTCTGAAAAACGCGCATAGAAAAAAGGTGAGTAGTCGTCGTCGTCGCGAAAGTGTTTTACTACGCTCGACCGTAACGTACTTGGCAACAGTCGAAAATATTTTCGCTTTTAGTCGACGAAAGCGAATCGTAAGCAGGGCGACTGCAACCCTCCGAAGGCTCGTCATTGGCATCGTCGTGTTCGTTGGGCAACGGCATGGCAGCTTTCCTCGAGTTTTTTTCCACCGACGAAGCTCGCGACGAATTACCGGACAGATTGCGGAACTTGTGCGGTTTTGGCGGACGACTAGGAGCGCTAATCAAAGTAAGCCATCGAATCGAATCGAATCGAATCGATTAGTTGTACCCAAGTTGAACTACCGATAGGTATGCCGTGTACTTTTACTTACTCGCACGAGAATGATGGCACGCTAGACACTGAAGAAGACTGCGCAGCGACACAGCCGGGCTTTTTACACGATATATTCTCCGTGGACGAATGCGAATAGCACGAATGGTCTTCCGAGTAATCGGTGCGTCCGCCGCTGGACGATCGATCGCTGTATTTGCTTTTATGCGAAACAGACGCAGCGTAGGCCGTGCTACAGCCGCAGTTTACACCGTCCGATAGGTCTTCTTCGCGTAAACCGTCTAAATCTGGATTCGAAAATGTCAGAGAGAGAGAGAGAGAGAGAGAGAGAGTGAGAGAAAAGTTAAGGCGCTAGCTTATGGTACGTATTTACGACGCTGTGCCGAAAGTGTACTTACATAGTTTAGAGTCGCCGTTGGGCCAAGGATTGAAATTTATCGAACCGGGAGTATTGGCCGCCGTTGAGCATCTAGATATCAGACCTAACTTGCCGACACAACTGACGCATCGTCCCATCAACTGATTCTCCAATCCCCAGTTGCAGACCTGCGCACACAACAAACAAAGCTCGTTCGTTAGATTCGGTTAAATGCAGCTGAGGTGGCTGGTGACTGGTGACCGGTGACCGGCGTACCTTTCCATTTTGCGAATCGATAGCGAAATCGGCCAACGATGAAGTGTCCGCGTGTCCGTACAGGTCGACTTGCGTCTCGATGGAGGGCCATCTCGGCATATCGTGATCGTCGACCATACTACTACCGTTACGCGCGTCTATTCTATCGTCGTTGTTGAGCGTTTCGCAAGCCCCTCGATGAGATTCGCTTTTGAGCGTTAAACTTTTTCGCGGACTTTGACATTGAGCAACTGCAACATTGCAACATCCATCGTATTCAACAAATGTGCACCATTACTTATACACCGAACACACGTCTACATTCCACGCTATCCACCAATATATTGTAAATAAGTACTCAGTGACGTGCCGGCAGCGTTTCAACCTGGTCATATACCCGGTTGCAAAATGGATGGGTGAGTGGGCACGGTGGGTGAGACGAATTAACCGAGTACTTTACACATACCGAATAAAATCTTGAGCAGGTTAAATATTTCGTATATTTTTTTAATCCAATTTTTACGTTTTTTGAGCAGGAAAATTACATTTTTGAACGATTTTTTTTTTTCACCATTTTACACCTAAAAAGTAAAAAATTAACGTTTTTTCAAAGAATTTATTTTTAAATTTCTACGATTTTTGAGCTATGTTTTCATCGTTTTTTTTTTTTTTTTACAATTTTCACAATTTTTGCAACGATTCTTTCGTTACATTACACCACAAAAGGGAAAAACTTACGTTCTTTGAAGATTTTTTAAACAATTTTCACGATTTTCGAGTTGAACTTTTGAACTATTTTTTTTCATTACTTTACACCTTGAAAGTAAAAAATTGTATTTTTTTTTAGATTTTTTTTCAATTTTTCAATTTTTAGAACGACCTTTTCGTTATTTTACCCGCAAAAATGAAAGATTGACGTTCTTTGAAGATTTTTATTCCATTATTTGTTTGTCGAGCTAAGGAGATGAAATGTTGAGCGATTTTCTCATCATTTTATAACTCAAAAACGAAAAACTGTTTTTTTTTTTTTTAAAGATTTGTTTCTTTTATTTTTTACGTAAGTGAAAAATTTAACTCTTTTAAGAGCGTCTTCCCTATTCCTTTTACTCACGTGAAAACGCATTTCATTAAGAAGTAAAAGAGCAGAAAAACAGGGTTTATTCCGGTCAAAGATGCGCTAAAGTGACGTTTTTTGACCTCTTACTATCAATATTTTACCAGAATTTTGTCGCCACTTCGCTCGTATTTCATTATATTTACTTTCTGGTACAAAAACTCTTACAACGCCTACCTATTTTCCAGTAGCGAAACTATGTACTGTCAATTTCTGGAAAGGAGGAGGCAGACTTGCTAAACTTTGGCGAAAATTTTGCAAACTTTTGAGAATCAGGAGGCAAAAAATGAATATTTAGACATTTTTTTAAACTCAAAACGCTGAATTTCAATGTTTTTTCGCGTGTAAAAATAAATTTTTACGTGAAAAAAAAATCGCTATGTGGCGGGGGGGGGGGGGGGGGAAAAGTTCAAACCCGAAACCCCTTGTTTTCACGCTGCGGAACATCGTTGGGGGGGGGAGGGGTCACCCCTCCAGCCAGCTGAGAAAGGTGGTAAAAAACTTTCACATTGTGAACAGTTGGTAAAAAGTTGGTTAAGAAGAATACAAAATAATTATGCCAACAACACGAACATACAATACGAATTTAAAACTCCTAAAAACACAGTTTTAGTTCCAAAAAAAAAAAATCATATTTTCAACATTTCGCATCATGTATTTCGGTTTTCCCAATTCGACAAATTAATAAATATGAATAAAAGGCTTCTAAAATATTCAATTTTGTCAAAATTTTGCCCTAGCTTCGCTCGGGCGTAAAAATGTTTAATATTTGTTTTACTCGTGTGAACTTGCCCCCCCCAAAAAAAAAATACTTTATAATCTATAAAAACCATGTATTTCACTTTGTAAAAGTTATAGATCTTAGTAGGCAAATTTTTTACTTAAACCTCCCCGCCACCCCACCAGAAGTTAGCTTCGCTACGTCCCTGTTCACGGTACTGGTTCAGACTGGATTCTATTTCATTTTGATAACTTAAATTTCATTTTCAGAATTATGGAAATTTTACAAGATGAGAGGAGGGGGCGTCATGAAAATTATTAGCGGTCGTCAAAGAGTGGCTGGGTATTTTTTGGTTCAGAAAATGAGCGGCGGTAGTTTTGAAAACTCGTCACGCCACTGTAAATACTCGTAAGCGAATTCACGAGATAACAACTGTGTATGTTATTGTCGAGGTTGGCAGAAAAAAAAAATATAGAAAAAAAGTAAAATAAAGCCCTTTGGTCAAAACCGTAAGAACGGAAAGATATAGCGAAGGGCTACGTAGTATAGGCGTCTAGGTGTACTGTAGGACGAAAACAATGTGGGATATAAAAAAAGCAATTAAAAACTCGCATCAAGGAGCTTTTTAGGACTATGCGACTATGGTCGTGACTGGTCGCGTCGTGAATTTTACATTTCACCTGAGGCTACCGAGCTCGGTCTTGTCCACGTGCGTGTGCTACGGCAGAGCTACTGTGGCTCAAGCTTCAACCATCAGCGCATTCTAAATGCGCTTTAATACCGATGCACTACGATACGCGTTCACGTATCAACAACACATTAGTGAAACTCTGTATTAGCCTGGTATTTGCGTGCTTCAAATTACGGTCAAGTTTCCACGACTGTGATTTGCGATACGAAGACGAAACAAAATATTATTTTCCGTTCATACAAAATACAAACGCCGCACGTATCGATTGTCACCCAATGGCATAGCATCGAGCTCGCGACAGCCACAGACAAAGAGACAAAGCGAACGGAAATCTGAACTTTCCTATCAACTTTGTACCAAGCTGTTGTCTAACCGTAAAGCACGTGGATAGGTGTAGCTGTAGACGCGCAGGTAAGTGTAAGTAGCGAAGGTTGGCTAGGTAGACCGAGTACGTCTACGTTGATGTGTACCATGTACCTGTTAGATTTTTGAGCATCGGCCTTTTACAAGTTTTCAATTTGCCTTCGGCTGCCAGCTGTACGTGACGAGTAATTTCCTCGGCTTGATCGGTTAAAAAAACGTACAGTCCTTCTCCCCGGCCGCACAGCGAACCGCCTTCGAAGCAAAACTTTCCATCGACAACGCCAAAACGTCTACAACAAAAAGTACTAGCTATAGCACATTACGTGTACAATACGTGTACAATACGTGTATACGATAGCGTCGTAACTCAAGTGTACCCGCAACGCTAATTCACAGACTACGTCTCTAGTACCGAGTATCGTTTCATCGTCCTACCTAACGGCTAACACGTATTTTCTATTAAAAAATGGCAAACCTGTACACTGTATTGTGTATCTTCTACAATGTAATACCGCATCGAAATGCGCCAAAATTCAATTACCCACCTAACGCAGCTGCAATTACAAGTTTTTCAACGACTGCCTCGTCTACAGTATCGTATTGTGTACGCAGGTCTACGTGTAGGCAGTAGGTAGCTAGGTACATTCAATTTAAATTACGTAGTCGGGTACTGGCTGATTCGCATTACCTCCCTTCTCTCTTCCCTTATACCAGTGATATGTCGTCAACTCATGGCACTTACATATAGGTGCATAATGGTTGGCATACTCGAAAAGTTGAAGGGCTTGAGATATGCTGCTGGTTTCTGATGGAAAAAAATACATATTGAAAGTTATAAAATGAAAAATCACAGACTTTGAAAGAAAAATTAATAATTAAAATTTTTTTCCCCCATTAGGAAGCAATTTCTGGGCTTTCTGCTCATATCATGGAATGAAGAGCTCATAATAACTTTTCCACAAGTTATCCACAAAAGTCTAAAAAAATTGAAAATTTTTAACTAAATTTTTTTAGACCTAAATCGTCACAGTTTGCAAACTACATAATCCTCACTCTTGATTTTCTTACTCCAGTTCCTCACTGATATTCCTTGCCTAGAGGCTCAATCGCTACGCTTCCCTCGCATATACCTTCAAAATTATAATTTTTCTACCTTCGTCCAAAAATGACTTAAACTTTTTTTTCCTTCAATTGACATTCTTTCCTCCGTATAAATGCAACCCTCGGCATACCGCCCCAACTACCAAGTTGAAGGTGCTCTCTTCTTCAAAATATTTTTTAATGAGTAGCTTTTCCAAAAGTTATTCAAATTAAAAAGTTACAAATTATTAGTCATGTTTTTTGTATTAATTTCTATAAATTTTCAAAACGAACGACAGGTTTGGGTGAAAATAAAATTTTGAAAATAGCATATAGCATATCTCAGTCTCCTTCAATTTTCCGAGCATGCCAACTATTATACATGTAAGTCTCATGAGTTGACCTATCACTGGTACTTATAAGCGAAAGGAGGTTAGAGCGAAACTCTCAGTACAAAATGTGAAGGGAAAACATTAAACGAACCGTCGTCCGTGCATGGAATAAACTCCTCCTCTACCATTGACACTACACAACTTTTGATTCTCTACTGATTAATTTAATAACGAACGAAAAAATTTTGTAATTTTAGGGGCCAAACTGAATTTCTACCCGGGATTACCCTTACCAGTAAATATCGAATCCGTCGCCCATCTAAACCCACTGTCTAAATTTGACTAATTTTGATCGGTATCAAGCTAAGTAAAACACTTAGCCTGACCGGCTCCTGTATTTCGCTGACGATTGAAATGTTGGTTCATCGCGCTATCCAGGGTATCTTCAGCATTCTTTGCCTGATCGACATCTCGAAGGCGTCGATTCTTCTTTTATCATCTGCCTTCAACGGCAGGAAAACGGAGACAACAAGCGACTGTATAAGTCTCTTCCTTGTCTTTCCGGAGATCTTGTTATTAAAGGTGACATTACATAATATGGTTATAGCAAGTTCGCTTGGAGCAATTTGACGCTATATTTCTGCTGATGAGCCTCCATCTGCTTCGATAATGGAGCCTAATAATACGAAAGTGTTGACCTTTTCATATTCGTTCGGAGCTGTAGAAATTGGAACACACTTGATCAGGTCCACTACCATGACTTTTGTTTTTGATGCATTAATACAAAGTCCAAGTTTTTCACTGGTTATCTTCACCAGGTTGACCAGCTTCGCCATTTCCTTTTCATCCGAAGCAGTCTAGGTGGTATCATCTGCATATCGCAGATTTGAGATTCTTCTTCCTCCAATGGAAATACCACCATTCCAATGTTCCGGAGCCTCGCGAATTATGTGCTCACCATAGATGTTGAATAACTCAGGGGATAACATGCATCCTTGACGCACCCCCTGCTCTGCTTGAAAAGCTTCAGATTCTTCACCATCAACTCTCACCACCATAGAATTGAACTCATATAGGGACTCCACCGCCAAATCTACTATACGAGTAGGGACTTCCATCTCTCTTATAACTTTGAAGAGCTTCTTCAAATTCACGCAGTCAAGGGTTTAGGTGTAATCTATGAAGCACATCACT
The DNA here is from genome assembly GCA_900060175.1 of Ferrisia virgata. Lineage (NCBI taxonomy): Eukaryota > Metazoa > Arthropoda > Insecta > Hemiptera > Pseudococcidae > Ferrisia > Ferrisia virgata. Next base: position 6,937 of record FIZR01021756.1, on the reverse strand, counting down.
ACAGGTATGTTTAACTCCCTGCACATTTCGATGAATTACTGGACATTCATTACATGATTCCTTGCGCCTCTTCCTGGCATGAACCCAGCTTTTTCAGGTGGAATTTGCCCGTGTAGATACATCTTGATCCGGTTCTTTAGGATTTGTAATATGACTTTGCTGCCATGTGGAATCCGGACTGCTCGAATCGTTCTGTTTATGAACGGGTCAGAAAATGGACGATTGATATCAGTTAATATACATTTTTGAAATCTTATATTCCAGTCATTTGTATTTTTTGAAGTTTTTGAATTGTTTAACTAGGTGTTTGTAGATTTTCTTTAAAAAATTCCATTTCAAAAACTTCAAAAAATACAAATGACTGGAGTATAAGATTTCAAAAATGTATATCAACTGATATCAATCTTCCAACTTCCCTCTTTTAGCTACTGATAAGAGGCAACCCATTCATGAACAAAACGATATTTGAACGGTCCCGATTACAGTGACTGTTCGATAATTAGAGCATAATCTTGCATCTCCTTTCTTATGCAAGGAAATTAACAATGACTTAGTTTGGCTCATCTTCCCCTGTCACTTCGACGACAGGAACCAGTTAGTTTACCTTTAGTTTTCCACTGTCTTGGTACAACCACTTGCAGTATGTTTTCCAGCTGTCCAGCCTTCCTCTAGAATCCCACACAACTGTGCTGTCATCTTTCTTGATCTCGCGAGTTCTGTGCTTAAAATCTCTCTAGCGATCTGGCGTATTTTCTTATTCTCTTTGGTAAGGCCTCTGGTAAAAGAGGAAGAGGAAGATCTCCCACCAGGTGATCTGATATCATCAAAGCGCGAATGAGCTCTGTCGTAAGGGCTGCTTCACAGGCACACGATCGAGAAAGATCATGCGCTCTTTCAGGTACAATTCAATCATAAGCGACCGAGACCTACTGACGATGGAGCTAATTAAGTAAATAATGATTAGTTTCGAGGGTAAAAATTGAAAAACAGTAATAAATATCTGACATGACCAGAAAAGGTTTTCCTCTCAATGATCATCTGAGATCGTAAGAAGGATTTCGTCGATAGTCCCTCCCTACATTCGCCTTAGGTAGGTAGTCCGTTACTGGCATGGTTTTCAGGCGACAATACGACATGACATAGAAAATCGGAATAATAATTCGAGTGAACTAATTATGACGTTAATAAATGCCTAGTGTGGTCTGTAGTTACCGCAAATGTTTAATTTCCCAATTTCCGACCAGTTTTGGTGGTACGCCGATTGTTAAACAGAACCGATGCTCTTGGACGTGCAATTTGGCCGGACCAGCGCTCAATTTCGCTTTCGGCGGACTGGAAGATATTTGAATGAGGTACTGTTCATCTGCAATATGCCACAAAAATCAAACATACTCGTACAGTAGAATGGCAAAGTTTTTCTTACAATATATACCTATTCGGTGTACTAGAGTAAAAAAATGTTGTGTATAAAAGTACACACGCATATTTTTGTACACGTTTACGTACCTTCTCCTAAATGCGTATAAATTTTCACTTGCCACTGGATGAGCCGCTCCCTCGTATCGAATGCTAACACAACGGTCAAATCTTGGCAAATGATGGCCACAGTGTTCGATTCTTTATCCAAAGTGAATCCTGCAATCAAATTTTCCACGTTGAAAGAAAATACGCTTGTCGATAAAAAATCAAATTTGCGGCATTGCTTTTAACTTTACCTGTTTCTAAGCCGAGGAAATGCTGCAACGATAACGAAGCTTTCGTTAGACCTTGTTTGTATCTGTCGCGACTGTCGCGGTACAACTGCAAATGAAGGCAGTCTGTAAGAAGTAAACAAACAAATAATCGTTAGTTGGTATTAAAAGCAGACCTATGAGGTAATATGATAATGATAAAAAGCGCGAATAAATCGATAGTACGGAACGAGTACGATGCAGCCAGATCATCATCATTGTTTAGGTAATTACTCGTCGTTTTTCAAACCGATTACAATCGACGACGAAGGCTCGATTTAATTTCCATTACTAAATTATTTCATTAAAATTATCTATCGTTTTACAACGGTTTTCGTTTTCAGTACACCTGTAATTTATTATTATAAAAACAATAAACGTGTAATCTACTCTTTCATCTATCGCAGTAATTTTCATTCTTCAACGAGAACAGAATACGGTATTGCGAAGCTCTTGTTTACAATTTCAAGCTAACCGAGTAAAATTTCACGAACATTTTTTCAATTAGGTACTTGGACTATTAAGCTTATCTGTGTATTAGTTCACGTTCACACATATCGCGTACGTATCTGGACACCTGGTAAATATCGACGAAAAAGCTAATTATGTAAATCTCGCGAACGCCACTAAAAATAAACGCGAGGTACTAATCAGTGCTCAGTAGTCACTCATCACCAGCACCAGCACCAGCACCAGCGCTAAACTGTACGAGTGAACGGTGCGATGATGGCAGGGGGTATTAGGTGGAGGTGGTATACGTATAAATATAGTTTAGCTGATGGCTTAACGTGTATAAATACGTAAATCCTATCGAATTCGCATTTCCTCTCACGTAACTCGACTGCACGTCGTACAAATAGGCGCGAATTAATTGCCAAATGAGCACATCGCGACGGCTTTTTAAAGCTTTTGCAGGGCTTTCATACCCTCGTTTGGTACAGTATCGCACCTCGTGTATCGAATCGAATCGAATCGAATCGCATCGCATCGCATCACATCATACCGTACCGTATCACACCACACCTCACTGTACCTACTAAACCTTTATGTATAACGTCGCGTCACTCGTATATACGATTCCATTTGATCTCATTAAAATCCATCCGACCAGACCCAGTGCGTCCACCTTTATACAATAATATACCTACTTCATGCTATTCGAATTTCGATTTTAACTAAAAAGTACACTTGTAGATAGGCAGTTAGGTACTTCTACTTATACTTATGTAGATTGTCAAAGTACGTTATACCGTACGTGTGTAGGACTATAGGAATATTGCGTGGTGCATTTCATTATACCCCTGGTCTGCGGTCCGAATAATGAACCAGTACAATTACTTATCGAATTAATAACACGCACCTTCGCGCATTTTTCCGTATTCGACGCGATATCAGATTCTCTGTCGAATGAAACGCGTTTTTACGGCGAACCAAGTAGGCAATTCTATTAACGTGCCTGCTACTGGCCGGGTAGAAAGATCTTCGTGATAGGCGAAAAAACTATAGAAGAAATGTTGACATGATACTTTGATGGCAAGTCCATGCTATGGAGATACACACCTGTTCAAAGTTTTGGACTGCCAACCCTACCAGTTTTTGAGGGGGGAGGGGGAGGAGAAGGATGTTGGTTTGGTGGAATTTTGAAACTATGCTTTTTCGATGCATACTTGACCCGTTTATCGCGTGTATTTTTTTTTTAATTTCATTTCATAAGCGCCGTGGTTGAAATTTGAAAAAACCCGACACACAGAGAGGGTCAAACAGAGCTATACTAGAAAAATCCAACGTGACATTACGCAGTCTGACCATAGCTGATTTGTTCATAGCGATTCGGCGCCGTATTTCTGCTGACCAGCCTACATCTGGTCCGATAATGGAGCCTAAATATACGAAAGCGTTTGCTTTTTCGCATTCGTTCAGTCCTGTAGAAACTGGAAGACACTTGGCCCGATCCACCACCATAACTTGCGTTTTTGATGCATTAATACGAAGTCCAAGTTTTTCGGTCGTTATCTTCACCAGGTTGACGAGCTCCGCCATTTTCTCTTCATCCGAAGTAGTCTAGGTGGTATCATCTGCATATCGCAGATGGGAGATTCTTCTTCCTCCAACAGAAATACCACTAGTCCGATGTTCTAGAGCCTCGCGAATTACGTGCTCACCATAGATGTTGAATAACTAAGGGGATAATATGCATCCTTGGCGTACTTCCTGTTCCGCTTGAAAAGTGTCAGATTCTTCGCCATCAACTCTCACTACCATAGAATTGAATTCATATGGAGACTCTACCAAATCTACTATACGAGCAGGGACTCGCATCTCTGTTTAAACTTTGAAGAGTTTCTTCCAATTCACGCAGTCAAAGGCTTAGGTGTAGAACTCCGTGCACTTTTCGATGATTTACTGGACATTCATCACCTGTTCCCTTACGCCTCTTCCGAGCATGAACCCTGCTTGTTCAGGTGAAATTTGCCTGTGTAGATACATCTTGATCCAGTTGCTTAAGATTTGTAACACGAGACTGTGCTGCCGTGTAGAACTAGAGCGATTGTTCGATAATTATAGCATAATCTTGCATCTCCTTTCTTGTGCAAGGTAATCAGCACCGACTTACACCATTCAGTAGGTCATTTTCGACTCTTCCATATCACACTGCAAAGTTGCCATACTGCTTTAATTCCATTTTCACCGAAAGCCTGTCGCAATTCTGCTTCAATACCATCGCAATCAGGTGCTTTGCGTTTCTTCATCGCATTCACCACCTCCCTTGCTTCATCAAGTAAGATGTCTGCCACATCTTCCTTTCTCAGTTTGACGATAGGAACCAGTTGGTTTACCTCCGGTTTTCCACTGTCTTGGTACAACCGCTTGCAGTACGTTTTCCAGCTGTCCAGCATTCCTCTAGAATCCCACCACAATTGTGCTGTCATCTTTCTAGAACGTTCGTGTTCTGTGTTTAAAATTTGTAGCGATCTGACATATTTTCTTGTATACTGCATTGATCTCATTTTGGTTAAGGTAGGCTTCTCTGTGACGGTCACCCAAATATTCTTATTAAAAAGGGCTGAAAATGAAAAATACGTTTTCGAAGAATCTACGCTCAAATCGACTATACGGTGAACAGTAAACGGATACACACTCCGGGTCTTCCTTCGACGAGTTTTACTAATTATTACCCTGAAATACATTTAATTTTAGGGACAATTCAACTTATCCAGAGATTTTTGCAAGTGTATCTTATTGCGAAGCAATGTTACGGAAAGCTACGGAATCAAAAAGTCATTTCTATTTTTATAAGCATTTTAATTTAAAATCATAAAAATCAACTTGACTAATTTTTCTCGGCATTTCAACTTGAAATCTTAAAATCAATTTTGGATTAAGGACATCGTTCATTTTCCTCACCATTTCAACTTAAAATCATAAAACAAACCCGATAAAGGTCAACTAATTTTTCTCGACATTTCGATTTGAAATCTTGAAATCAATTCAGGAGATCAAGCTCAACCGATGATGACATTTCAACTCATAATCATAATATCGATTTAAGCTCGCAATGTCCGCTATTTTGACGAGTCAACTTTAAACATCTCTAATTTTTTTCAACATTTCAAATTAAAATCTTAAAATCAATCCATAAAATAAGTCCACTGATATCATTGCAGGCCATAAAAATCTATTCACTGATGTCAGTTCAATGAGGAGGGTCAACAATTGACAATTTTTTCAGAATGTGCTATTGAACATCTTTCCATGTTAATTCTTACAACGCAACAACAACGTCAGGCTGTCAACATTTTAAAAAGATCAGAGTGAAAATATATTTTTTTCTAAATTTTGCAAAGATAGAGATAGATAGATAGATAGATAGGGAGAGAGAGAGAGAGAGAGAAAGTTATTTTCGTCGAGTAAGCTGAAACGGCAAGCACTTTTTTTTGCACCGCTTTTAATGCAAAGTGCACGTAATACGAGTATACGATCGTCGAGCGCACATATAATAAACGTCTAAACGTCGCGTCGCGTCGCGTCTCGTCCCACAGGACTATACGTACGTATAGGTGAAAACAAACACTCGACTTTTGCATCAGACCTGCAGCGCTAATACAGTAATGATGGTTAATTAATCGAGCATCGGCGAGATATAACTCACCTTTCACACTCTACGTCTACTGTAATTCTACATACTGGTAGGTGGTGAGGCGAGGCGAGGCGAGGCGTAGCGCAGCACAGCACAGCACGTAATAAAAGTAGTCTTCCGCGTCGCGTCGCCGAGCCCTTTTTTCGAGTATGCGAAAGGCTTTTAACGCGGCTCGACGGTTGCTTCGCTTGTTCGCAACATCAACATAGGTACATAGAAACGTAGTAAGGACAGCGACAGGGTGAGCAGGAGAGGATGAAGAGAAGCGAATAATATGTAATTGCGACGCGTAGAATAGTGGGAATGGTAATGGTAGTGGTAGTGGTAGTGGTAGAGGTAGAGGTAGCAGTAGGTGTACGAGATAAACGCAGAGGTACTCGCCAGTCGTAGTCGTCGTAGAACTTTAAATACCACTATACGAAGAAACGAAGCGCACTCGAAGCGCCCCTTATTAAACAGTTGGCAGTTTTCTGGCTCGCCTTTCTTTAATTTTAAAGAACGAAGAGAGGCGGGGCGAGGCAGGGTGGCACGGTATCGTGTACTGTGTACACTCTACACTGTACAGTTGTCGTTTTCGCAATTAGTCGTAGTCGCGTTGGCGTTGGTGCTGTTTTTTGCTGCTCTTTCGACGAGCTCCCTCGTAGTACGGCTTTTGTCCTGGTCGCTGTTGCACCGCCCTCCCTACGTGTAATTTGAAATCTCTTCATCGCGAACGAGGAGCGTTTTTGTAGGCCTGCCAGCGCGCCGACGGCGTGGCGGGTTGCTGATGCGAGCCGCAAGTCTTCTCTGTACCATCATCGTGGTAAATAAGCCTTTTAAGCGGTTCCTCTCGATGCGGATGCGAGATGCTGAACTGCACCAGGCTCTCATAGCCGAGCAGTTCATAACGTTGGCTGTGTTTCGCACTGAGCTAACAGCGAAGAGGAGACCGACCGGTGGTGACTCTGTTTACTGATCACCGATTACTAAGGACGGGATTTCTATGAAAAAACATATTTTTCTGTATGCATTCCTATCACACATATCGATGTTTTCTTTACATTTCATCAAATTCAGAGTAAAATGAGCC
>FIZR01021755.1:0-22870 GCA_900060175.1 Ferrisia virgata | reverse complement strand
GTGGTTTTTTGGTCGTTTTTTCTTATTTTTTGAGTTTGTTCCTCGCATAACTCCCTCCAAATTGTGCTATGAAGTTGAAATTAGGTGTTTACAGTCAGTAAGGATCCTAGATGTACCTTTTGGGGGTCCCGACTTTTCAGCCCGGTCCCCCCCCCTTATGGCCCTAAATTTGTTTTTTTTTTGGTCGTTTTTTCTAATTTCTAGTGTTCGTTCCTCGCATAACTCCCCTCCTAATTGGGCTAAGAAGTTGAAATTAGGTATGTACAGTGAGTGAAGACTCTAGATGCGACTTTTGGCAGTTTTCACTGCTGATTAGGCAAAAAGCATCGCAACGTGATGTTTTGCGATGCTTTTTTTCAGTTCTCATGACTGTAATATTTTTTTCAAAGGGTAAAGAATTTATTTTTGAATATTTCTTTGCAGTCTTAAGTGTGATTTATCATCTTGATTTAGTTATAAAATTTAAGGGGGGAAAAGGGAGCTATAGGTTACGTATAGGGGTAATTATAAGGTGGTTTTTTGTAACTTAAAACTAGGGTTGGGGAGGGAGATGTTCCAGAAGAAGGGAAGAGGGGACAAAATGGCCCATACCCCCGTGGGTCAATCAAATCTTTACTTTAAAAAATTCATATTCGTGTGTCTTTGCTCCTTCAATGATTGGAATAGGCAAAACATTATACATTCGTGTAACTTGAGTTGCTCTATTTGTGGTATGAAGGAAGTACTATCGGAACAGAACACCTGGTATTAATCACGTGTTTTATTTTCATAGCTATTACCTAACGATAGTATTTCTTGGTGAAATTTTTAAAATACCTATTTCCATCCATGTCTGTGTGTGAACGGTGAGTTGTACATCTGGTAAAACAGCGAATAAAAATTTGCCCCCTGTATTTTATTAATTAGGATACCCTTATAAGGGCTAGAAAATAGAGTTTTCATCCCACGTATACTTTTAAAGTACCTACACGACTAATAAAAAGGCAAAATATTTAGTTTTCCATGAACTTACCGAGATTTTATTTTCATCACGAGGTTTATTATTATTATTATTATTATTTTTTTTATTCCTAAGGTAATCTTATTAATTGTGGAATGCTGCGCTGTGCCTTTATATTTACGAGATGTATACGTAGGAATTTATAAACCCATAAACCTGTGTTTTTGCATAGCGATAAAAATAATATTTCGATGTAGGTTATACTAGGTAGGTAGGTAGGTAGGTAGGCAGGTAGGTAGGTAGGTAGGTTAGTTAGTTAGATACTTGGAGCAGATGAGATGAGATCTGCATAAGTGCACAACACAACACTCGAACAGTTACGTGTAGGTAGGTAGGTAACTAGTTGATACGAGAGCTTTTATATATCTAAAAATTATGGCAATTTAGAAGAAAACGACTGAAAGAGACGCAATGACGAGTTGTTTACCTAACGATTGTTTACACGAGTTGAGTAAGTATTTTATCAAAATATTATTCTAACGACAATTTATCATAAAGATGAGGAAGTTACATGACAAAGAGTGATTTTACGGATAAATGTCGCGTATAGTTACGTTGCGCTGACGTTTGGAGTTTTAACTTTCGTTGGCGACTTTTTAAACGTTTGCGGCTGGATTCTTTTTTTTTTCTCCTTTAGATTTCGTTTCGGTCTTCTTTTGATACATTCGCGATAAATATAAAATAGGACGAGATGAGTTGCGATGGAAAATTATTAAATATATGGTTTTTGAAAAAGATGCGACACGACGACGACGATGATGATGATGATATTTGCGATGCATGAGGCAAAAGGATTTCCTTGTAAAGTGAAGCAGATGATAGAACAGGAAAGAAGGTAAATACAAACGCAGCGCAGCAGGCGAACAAACGTCAAAAATATGAATACGTCGTTTTGATTCGTTTGCAAATTATAAATGAAGTCGGTTTTGTCGTTATTGTTGTTTAATACACGATGGTAGTACCTCTGGCTGTCATTAACAGAAGGTCTTTTTTGATTGTTATCTGCAACTTACATTTAATATAATATTTCGAGTTGAAAAAAAATTTTCTACTCTATTAGAAATTAATTTCCTCTTTTTCACGTCGCGGTCGTCCTCGCGTCGAGTAAACCGTCATCAAAAATCGCGAAAGAGAAGGGAAAACGTGAAAGTTTATAGAAGATGTTTGATTTTTCAACGTGGCTGTTTCGGTTCCTTTTTTTTTTTTTTTTTATTTTTTATTTAAAAGAAAAAAATGTGAAATTCTTGTGTTACCTCGAGCACTTGAAATATGGTAAAATATAGCGTAGTTTTTCTTTCCCTTTTTTTTTCTTTCTTGAAAATAGTATATATATATATATGTATGTATTTTATCTTTCAACTTAATGTTCTGCGTATTCTAAGGTTGCTTCGGAATTTTCTTTTATTTTTTTTATCTCTTATTTTGCTCCTTCTGCTGGCCTTATCCTGTATTCAACGTTTTATTATAATATAATTTTTCACCTTATTCGCGGCCCGACGCGGCGGCAACCTGCTTTTGATACCTAGTTACCTAGCTATGCGTAGCGATATAACACGAATAGGATCTGGCGAATTATCATGGGATTAGAAAGTTTCGAACAAAAAGTTCATATGCAGCTTTACAGCTATTCATACATTTTATTTTGGTACATGCTTGAAATACCTTTAGGAAGGAGGCATCGCGTTCGTGTGTGTAGATTTAGATAGGTAGAGAGGTACATACCTCGAAGTTTTCCGTTTTCTTTGATTTTGTCTCGTTGTAAGTCTTATGTTCGATAATTGAAGAATTTAACTTTTAAGCTTGATTTTTCGTGCTATATTGTCATTGAAAATCAGGCTTATTACGTACGTAGTGTACTAATATTAACCTATGGTAAAAAAAAAAAAGGAAAGTATCAACGAAATTCTTTTTGTAGTCTTAGACAACCATTAGGATCATTTTTGGGCATGTCCGATTTTTATTTTTATTTTTTGGCCTGATTTACTAAAGTCATAATTGTTTATGAAACTGTATAGACCCACGGTTAATGGAAAGGGAAGTATCAACGAAATCCATTTTAGTGTCCTAGCAGACCATTCAGACCATTTTTGACCGTATATGATAGTTATTCATTTTTAGTCAACTTCCAGGATGTGGAGTTCGTTACTGCATTCTCCCAGAATCTTGGTAGGTTTGCTTATTTATTTGATTTCATTCTAACACGATAGCTCGAATGAAACTTATCAAATCGAGTTTGAAATTTTTACGATACATTCAATTGTATGGAGGGGGGAGGGTATTCAGTACATAGAAGGCTGAACTTATTAGCTTATGAGTCCTTTCGATTTCAAAAGCTCATTTATTTCTGACATGATAACTCCCGTTAAACTTAACCGCTCGACTTGAAATTTTTACACAGAGTAAATTACATTTTCGCATATTTTCAACATTATTCCGTGATTTTTGATAAATTTTTTGCATTTCTTTTGTATTTCGGGCGATTTTTTTGTACATTTTTCAGTGCTTTTTAATAATTTTATTTTTCATATTCTGGTTGAATTTTTACCTACCATTTTTCATGATCTTTGGTGAATTTTTTGCACTTCTTACAAATGTTTGTCGTATTTTTACCAAATTTTCATTGGTTTTTTACGATTTATCATCAATTTTATGCGTTTTTTACATATTTTCGTTGATTTTTATCATATTTTTTGTCAGTTTTCACTGGTTTTTCAACATTTTCTCGTAATTTTTGATTTATGTTCTGAAATTTTCAATCGTTTTGGTCAATTTTTTTATCATTTTTTATAAATTTTCTGCACTTTATGCCCGTTTTTGGTAAATTTTTACCAGGTTTTCATTGATTTTTTACGAGTTTTCGTCAATTATCTCCATTTTTAACGTATTTCTGTTAATTTTTTTTATTCAATTTTTAATGTTTTTTTCATACGTTATGTTAATTTTTACTTCTTTTTCAAATATTTTTCGTGATTTTAGGTTGACCTTTTTTCTTATATTTCCATCAATTTTTTACCAAATTTTCGATGGTTCTGATGATTTATGTCTTAAGGGTAGTACAGTCTGTTATAACTCAAGATGGCAGGTTAAATTTTTTTTGCATGGATATCTTAGAGCTGAGAGTTACTTTTTAGAAGTGTGACGTTTTTGATCTTTGAAGTTTTTAATAAAAAACTCGTGATGAAAGGTGGTAATGAATAATTGATTAAAAAAATTGAAAAATAAAGAAACAGAAAAATTAAAAAATGAAAATATAATGAATATTAAATGTTTTCTTAATTTTTGAGTTCGTTTCTCGCCTAATTACGTAAATAAGTAGGTATTCATATTTTTTTTTCATATTGTATGCTGATTTTCACATATTTTTCAACTATTTTTTGTGACTTTTGATCGATTTCCTGTATTTTTTGCTATTTCTTTCAATTTTTTACCAATTTTGGTTGAATTTTCATGATTTTTTTAATATTTTTGCTTTATTTTTGCCTAATTTACAACGATTTTTTGTGATTTTCAATCAATTTTTTGCCCGTGTCACCTATTTTTTTTCATATTTTTGAGTATTTTTCACTTATTTTTCAACACTTTTCCGTGCTTTCCGTCAATTCATAACCTTTCTACGATTTTTTTTTCATATTTCAGCTCTTTTCTTACCTAATTTTCAACGATTTTTGCTGATTTTTGATCAACTTTTTGCATTTTTATCCATTTTTGTTAGATTTTTAGCAGTTCTTCATTAGTGTTTTTCATTTTTTTTTTTATATTTTTGGTCCATTTTTACCTCTTTTCTTCAACAATCTTTGATCAATATTCTACATTTTTTACGTATTTATGTCAATTTTTTACACATTCTTTGATGATTTTTTTCAAATTTTGGTAATTTTTAGCGACTTATTTCATATTTTAACATTTTAACCAGCCTTTTAATAATTCTTCAAGATTTTTGATAAATTTTCTGTACTTTTCACCAAATTTTGTCTAATCTTTACCATATTTTCATTGATCTTTCACGATCTGCATTTTTTGTGGAATTTTCTGTCAATTTTTTACAAAGTAAATTTTCGATGATTTTTTACGATTTTCTTCACATTTTCGCTCAAGTTTGGCCTAATTTTCAAAAATATTTTGCAATTTTCGATCAATTTTTTACACTTGTTACCTATTTTTGTCAAATTTTCATTGATTTTTACGATTTTTTTTTCATTTTTTTGGCTATTTTCGTATGTTTTTCAACAATATTTTTGTTAATTTTTTACCCATTTTTCGATTCTTTTTTACTCAAATTGTGATGATTTGCAACGACTTTTTTCATAATTTAGATCAATTTTCACATATTTTTCAACATTATTTTGTGATTTTTAATAAATTTCTTGCATCTTAATTTTTTACCCAATTCTCAATGTTTTTTTTTTCAATTTTTTAACCAACTTTTGATTTTTTTCGCGATTTGTGACCAATTTTTACCTATTTTTCAACTTTTTTGGACATTTTTCTGCATTTTTTACACATTTTTGTCATTTTTTTACTCAAATTTCACTAATTTTTTACCATTTTTTTCATTTTTTAGGTTAATTTTCACCTAACTTTCAAAATTTTTTCCCCAATTTTTGATCACTTCTCGATGACTTTTAACGAGCTAGGGGCTAGGATGAAATTTTGATAATGTAAAATTTTTTAACGATTAAAAATTCAGTAAGCAGATGCATCTTGAAAGTCAGCTGTCGAAGTACTTCAATTTTTGTCACCCGAGAACCGGTATTGTCGCCCCCCCCCCTTTTGTACATCACTATCCTTTCACTGATTAAGAAAAAACACCACGATGAGTTCTTTTTTTTATTTCTTAAAAAAGTACAATTCACATATCTATCTCTCTTACTTTACGAAAATCAGATTACAAAAGCAACGCATCGCAATGTCTTTTTTTTTCAATAAAGAGGAAATTAAATAGACGTAGGTGTCTCATTTTCAGTCAATCTGTCTGTAAAAAAGTCTTCCAAGCACATAAATCTGAAAAGACATTACGTACTCCGGTTATGCAAATGCATACTATAGATATACATAAAACGATATTACAGTAATGTTGTATGCGATGTGTTATAACGATACGCGGTAGACATGTTCTATTCGACGATCTGGCAAACTGAATTGTATCGCAGCGTCACGTTAATCCCAAGCAGATTAAATTTTTACACTTGATGAACGTGTTGTTTGAGCCGAAAGCCCGATAAAGTTGCGTGTTTTTCGAGCGTAAATATCGCGGTACTGCGGTTCGTGAATCGCAGACGAAGTTTTGTTACCTACATTAAATCTGTCATATGCCGGTTTGAGGGGCTGGCTCAAAGCAGTATTGTACTCGAATACTGTACAATATGTACATATGTGTAGATGTACTACTGGCGAATTTTATCCAACATAACGTATTACTTTATACGTAGGTCTAGGTGTATTTGTAGAAACAGACGTCTAGTTAATAATAGTCGCAGCAGGATGGATTTTGAAGAAGGTATATAGACAGAAAATTTACCAGTTCACATGTTTTTGTTATTGGAGTTATTCGAATGGATTCAAACAAAAAAGATCGAAGTACCGTTGCTATTCTCGTGTTTTGAAATACATAGAGATGTAATTTTTAGACGAATGAGTACTTTCACGATAGATGTGCTTAGTTGTTTCTCGTTTGGTAATTAAAAATTTTGGTCCGACGCTGAAAAACCTTGAAAATTAAAATTTTTCTTGTGGTTCTAAAAAGAAGGATCAGCTTGGAAAGCCGACTGAAATAGTCGTCAACTACATATTTCTATTAAACAGTTTTCCCTACAACTTTTTCAGGGAGTTTTTTGATTGCAGCACTGAAGTGAATAGCAGAACCTTTCACTTCCAGACTACGTACCAAATCCTCCTATCTCAATTTAGAGGGAAATTATGCGTGCCACAAACGGGGGAAAAAAAGTAAAACCTATAGAGAAGCCTACCTTGACCACTCTGTAATGAAATACAGGAATATTGCAGTGTATAAGAAAATACATCTGACCACTAAAGATTTTAAACCCAGAACTCGCGAGGTCAGCAAAGATGGCGGCACAGTTGTGTGGGATTCTAAAGGAATCTTGGACAGCTGGAAAATATACTGCAAGCGGTTGTACCAAGACAGTGGAACACCAGAGGTGAACCAACTAGTTCATACAGTCGAAGTAACAGGTGAAGATGAGCCAAAAATCTTACTTGATGAAGTAAGGCAGGCGGAGAATGGGATGAAGAAACCCAAAGCACCTGGTTACGATGATATTGAAGCTGAATTGTAGCAGGCTCTTAGTGAAAATGGAATCAAAGTAGTGTGGCAACTCTGCAATGTCATATGGCAGAGTCATAAACGGCCTATTGAATTGTGTACGTCGATGCTGATTCCCTTGCATAAGAAAAGAGATGAGAGATTATACTCTAATTAATCAAACAATTTCTTTAATTCCATACAGCAGCAAAGTCATGTTACAAATCCTAAAAAACCGGATCAAGGCATATCTACACAGGTAAATCCCACCCGAACAAGCTGGTTTCATGTCAGAAAGAAGCATAAGGGAATAGATAATGAATGTCAGTGCACAGAGTTCAACATACCTGTGGTGATGTGTTTTGTAGCTTATGGCAAAGCCTTTAACTGCGTGAATTGGAAGAAGCTCTTCAAAGTTTTAAACGAGATGGTAGCTTTTGCTCATGTAGTAGATTTGGTGGAGCCCCTGTATGAATTCAATTCTATGGTGGTGAGAGTTGATGGTAAAGATTATGAGGTTTTTTTCAAGCGCAACAGGGAGTGCGTCAAGGATGCATATTATCCCTAAAGTTATTCAACATCTATGGTGAGCGAATAATTCGCGAGGCAAAGAACATTGGACTGGTGGTATTTCCATTGGAGGAAGACGAATCTCTAATCTTCGATATACAGATAATACCACCTTGATTGCTTCAGTTGGAGAGGAAATAGCGGAGCTCATCAACCTTGTGAAGATAGATAGTGATACATCATAAACGAAAGTCATGGTGGTGGATTGGGCTAAGTGGCTTCCAGTTTCTACAACTTGGAGCAAATACCAAAAGGTGAACGCTTTTGTATATTTAGACTCCATCATCGAAGCAGATGGAAGCTCGTCGGCAGAAATAAGGCGCCGAATTGCTCTGAGCAAATCAGCTACGACCAGGCTGCGTAATGTCACGTGTAATAACAAGATCTCCAGAAAGACAAAGTAGAGAATTGTACAGTCACTTTATTTCTGTTTTCCTGTATGCTGCGGAAACATGGACGTTGAAGGCAGATGATAAAAGAAGAATCGACGCGTTTGAGACGTGGGTCTGGCAAAGGATGCTGAGGATACTCACCAACACAATCGTTAACGAAATACAGGAGCCAGTCAGGCTAAGTGTTTTATACGAGAATTGCATTATAGGATATTTTGGTTATTTGACCCGGAGAGAAGTCAGAAATCTTGAAAAAGACATTCTCTTTGGTAAGACCCCGTACTGAAAGAGGTAGAGAAAGATCTCTGACCAGGTGGTCTGACATCATTAAAGCGTGAATTGGCTCTGTGGTAAGAGCTGCTTCACAGGCACATAATTTTGATAGATGGCGCGTTCTTTTAGATGCAATACAGTCATAAGGGACTGAGACCTACTGATGATGATCGCAATTTAGAGGGAAGATGGGGGGGAGAACAGGCCTGGGAAAAACACTTATATCTCTCCTCCTAATTGACCTAAGAGACTGCTTTTTGTATTTTTTATGCAACTTTGGATTGTACCCTCTTGCTCAAATTTGGGTATAACTGAATCATTGAGCTGAGCTAATGATTTCTAGTTTCTGGGGGAAGAAAATTTGATTCTTATAAACTCTTCAAGATGAACAAAATAGTTATTCGCAAAAATTGTGCATCGTAAAAATTGAAGGGGGCTGCATAGAATACGGATTATATTTTGCTTCTTATTCAGTGTTATTAATAGTAAAAATAAAGTGTGTAAATTTTAATTTGGAAAGACTGGAATAAAATTCATCTGGTAGATCTTGTGAAATTTTCATGCCCACAGCCGCTTCAATTTTGAAAATTTGCAATTTTTGTAAAAAGTAATTTTTGCTCCCTTTGAAGAGTTACGCAAGAACCCTTAATCACGAAAAAAATTCAACGAATTTTTAATTTCTTAAAATCTTGTTCCTTCAAATTCTGAGTTAGGCAATTTTTTCGTACGACCATTTTCATTCATTTCGTCAGTCGCTACCCATTCCTTTTGTTATTTAAAAAAAAATTTATAATAAGAAACTTTCTATAGTATAATTTTTTTATGTTGGCAACACTGCTACGCGAAAACTAGTCCCGTCATGTCGAACAGTGCTGGGCAACAAAAATATTGTGCCTATGTAGGCGCCTGGAGTATTACATGATGGACAATCATTTGTGCAGATTGGCAATGGACATATCTGACCGTTCCGTCGTTATAGATGAAAATAGCAATTTGTGATTTTGCGTTTCATTCTCTTCTTATATGCGTTTGAAATTTTACTCAATTAGCTATTTTTGCACGTGAACGTCATTTATGAAATGAAAAGAGAAAATTGCAAAAGCCAAACAAAAGGTTGATTACGACGTCAAAATTTTTACCAATTTGCTAGCTTCTTTCTCATTCAATAGAAGATTCGCCATTTGTTGAAATGATTGAAACCCCCCCTCCTCCCCTCGACCTACGTTCTTCTTCACACAATGAAATAGCTGTACGATTATGAGTATTTTTACTCAACGCATCAACGCGCCGAAGAATTTTTTCTCACCGCGTAATATTCAGGTATACGTAGACTTATGTTACCTTAGAATACAATGTAGTGCAGTATTCACATGCGACGATAACCTCGTCCTATGTAAGCTTATGTGAACTGAAGAGAGATTGGCGAAAAAAAAAAAGGCTCTTTTTTCTGAAATACATAAAATAACGTCTACGTTAACAGTATTGTATAGCACAATAGGTGTCCTGTGACAGAAAATATCACCCTTTGGCTGCTGCATTCGAAAGGATTAACCATGTGGTGGTCTCGCATTCTGGGTTTCTTTCAGCAACGAATTGCCGCAAATAATTTATGACGGTAGATAAAATTTTATTCTTTATCTCGAAGCTGTCTTTTTAATCCACGTGAACGGTATACTTACACATACCAGGTAGTACTTTTACATGATATTTAAGTACGTACCCTCTTATATAGGTCTAGGTATACCTCGGTTTACGCTTTAATCTTTTTAAATATGTATTTTGCTATGGTCCTTCTTTTTTTTAACGTGAAAGTTGACGAATAACGCTTTTTTTTGTAGGTATTTCGTATCGGTGATATTTTTATTCATCTTTATCAGTTGTTATGTATTGAATCTGGTGATTCGATAGTAGATGGAATTCAACTCTTGGATACCTACAAGCTATCACATGATTATTGAAACGAATAAGAGTTAACGAAAGTCACTTTTATTTAATGAAGAATTTCTACATTTATGTTGTGAGGAAAAGGGCCACAGAACAATTTTTTTTCATATTCATGCCCGATTCGAATTTCCGTTACAATTTTAATTAGAACCAAAATGAAAAATTATCCTACAACTTTGTTTATTAAAACGAACTTCTGTAGTCGATCCTTTTTTGTGTAGCAACACAACCTTCTCAATTTCAAGTTTTAAGGTGCTATTTCAAAATGACGTCAAGAAAACATGGCGAAAATTTCATATCTCTAACTCTATTCTGACACCACCTGCTTCCCCTCCCCTTTCCTTCCCATCTATTTTGTATTTTTTGAACGGTTTTTTCAAAAATGAACTTATTATCCATGGTCATTCCCAAAATGATCTGTAATGTAAAATTTTCACTGTTATCGCATACCTCGCTTTTCAGCGATCACCAAAAAATGGTACTTTTTCGTGTAGTTTCCTAATTTTATGGAAAATTAGGAAAGGATTTTTTTTGGTAATGCTTCTCGAAAGTGGGCGTAGAACATTGGTTTTAAATCGAGTGCAACATTTCTTTTCATCCCTCCCTCCCACCGCCCTACCCATCATGGGGTTGATTTTTTAGGGGTATTTGATGATCCTTACTTTCGTGTTTTTGTATACGTTTTTTGTTGCATCAATCTTAACTTTTTTTCAGTCAATTCTGTGTAAAATGGTCAAAGTACGTTTTCTAATGCTAAAAATTTAGTGTTAATGATAATTTTTAGTCTGATTTTCTGTGATATTGTCAACGAAAAACAGGTTATTCAGGGCGGAAAGAAAGGGAGTATTGACGACATCAGTTTTGGAGTCATAGAAAGTCTTCGAAAGCATTTCTAGCTACGTCACTTATATATATTCCATTTCTTTCCCCCCCCCCAAACTAAAAATCATTTATTCAGCCTCATACCGACCAAAATTAGTCAAATTTGGAATTTAGACTTAGATTGGCGTTGTATTTGATATCTTTGAGTGGGGTGCCCTCCGGCCAAAATTCAGGCATGCCCAGACGCAATGGGTGTTGAAGGGCAGAAATGAAAAAATTGTAACCTTTTGAACCAATCGATAGAGAATGAAAAGTTGTATAAAATATCAGAAAATCAGGCTCGTAGGTCAATTAGGAAGGAAGATATGGAGGTTTTTCCCCATTTTGACCTTTAAAACGTGCTCTCCAACCATATCTCTCCTCCAAATTGAGGTGAGGGATTAAAATTTAACATGTATGTTTGGTAAAAGCTGTAGACATGGTTTTTGGAGATTTTAATTCTCTAGCCTTATTGCACCCCATACAGCTCCAAGAATGTATTTTGTGGTCAGTTTTTCATATTTTTCAAGCTCGTGGCACGCATAATCCCAATCTCAATTGAGCTATAAGACTGAAACTTAATACGCAAATTTAGTAGAGGTCGTACAAGTGTGTTTTGAGAGGTTTCAACTTTTCAGACTGATTGCTCCCCCTCTCAGCTCTAAAAATACAGTTCTTTAATAGGTTTTCCTTTTTTTGTTTCAAGTTGATAGCACGCAAAATTCCCCTATAAATTGAGCTACGTGGTAGAAATTTGGCATTTAGTCTGGAGTTGAAAGATTCAGCTATTCACTTTAGTATCTATTCCAACACACATATACCCCCTCCTCCCACGGTTAAAGAATAACCATCACCGAGCAGTCTTTTTTTTTATTTTATGAATGAAGAATATTTCGGCATTCCGATCTACGACAGATGAGAGGGGAGGAAGGTGTACCCAAAATGATTTTTTTTCGCAACTAAAAATTATTTGCTCAGCTCGATACCGACTAAAATCGATCAAATTTGGGAAACAGGCTTAGATTGGAGGACGGATTTTATATTCTGGAGTGGGGTTAATCTCATGTTAAAATTCAATTATGCTCAAATTTTAGGGAGGGGCGCTGATGCACAAAAATCTCAAAAATTGTACCTTTTTGAGCTAATCGATTGACAATCCAAAGTTGTGCATCGTAAAATCAACGTTCTAGGTCAAATAAGAAAGGAGATATGGAGCTTTTTACACTTTTTAAACTTGATAAAAAAGTGTTGCTCCCCTATCTCCGCTCCAAATTGAGCCAGGAAGTTGAAATTTGGTTTGTAGACTCTGTAGAGGTCATTGATGTGCCTTTTGAGGGTCTCTACTTATTAGATCCATTAAAACTCCTCTTTATAGCCCCAAAAATGTAGTTTTTTGGTCGGTTTTTCTAATTTTTTGAGTTTATTCTCCTTCTATCTCCCCACCAAATCACGCCAAGAAGTTGAAATTTGCTATATAGATTTAGTATAGGTCCTACATTTGCCTCTTGGGAGTTTCGGCTTTTCAGTGTCCAAAGGCTGAGGATATGCAATTTTCAGTGTGGTGGTACAGGATAGAAGTTGTCAATCGTTTGTTCATTATTAGTGCTATCATTTCGCTTGTGTTTGCCTCCTTCCAACGCTTTTTTAAAGGAATGACTTTGAGCAGATTAGATGCCCTCTAAAAAGAGTGAAAGGGATTTTGCGCTAACGATTAATACTACTCTGGTTATAATCACCCATCTCGACTTTGAAAATTGCATATCGCAGCCCTGCTCTAGGGTCTTTTTTAAAAAAATGACGGGGGGGGGATAAGCACTAATAAATGAATATGTGCACAAACAGTTGACGCTAGTTTCAACCCACTAGCAATCCTTTGAAAATAACATGTCTGTAGCCCTGCACATTTCTACCCCCTTTTTTTAAAAGTGTGTGCACAAACGATTGGTACCATTTTCATCCCCCAACCACATGTTGGTGGGGCTGGAGACCTGCAGCCTGATTCAGGAATGCTTCAAATTGCAAAAAAAATTAAGATATCATAAATGAAATAAGTTTACTTCGATACTTGAAATTTTTATTTGCCGATATTTCGCCGACATCGTCTTCTGGTAGGTTTGCTCTAATGTAGGCATTTTTCACGAGCTTTCAAGTCATATTGCGAAAAGAAGTGAAGCTGTATGAGGAACGCTTCCAATTCCAAAAAGACCTTAAAAATATTCGAACAACAATAAGCTACTTCGATACACCAAAATGATCCTATTAGGAAATCTTATTTCAACCGTTATAGCGGAATATTAATATTTTTTTCTAAAAGAGGGCACCGTCATACTCCTCCTGCTAGACTTCCTACCGCAAACTATACGCAATTTTTTCCCGTTATAAAAGGAAATTTTCTCTTTCATCATTTTGTAATCCGCTTAAGCTATATACGCGGAAATATGGAATAATATCTTTCGATGTCAATGTTATTCGTATTTCAAATAAGTCAAACTAAATCACGACCATTTCCTGGCATCTGTATAGAAAATAATGGACTGGAGACATGGCGTAAAAATTACCGCCGCTATTGGTCCATCTTCGAAAGTTAATTTTATACGAAACGTTAATCGTATATAAATTTAATCAATGACTGAAAATTAAAACTTTGACGATGGAAAACACGAGCAAAAATTCTTTTCTAATGAACTAACCACTACGTAAACCTAAACCGCTGGTGGGAAAAATTTTTCGAAAAATTACTAACGCCTCGTTGGTCATTTGCACAAAAAGACTTTGGCAAAAAAAAAAAAAAAACTAACCGAGCTTAACAAAAGAGTGAGTTTTCTGTGATGAACTTCTTTGTAGCATTATGATTGAACTAATCGGCAAAAGTTTTATACGTAAAATCCTTTTTCAGGTTTTGGCAATGTATAATAGTGTAAAGGGGTAGAAACGAGCCATTTTATATAAAATATTTTTTCATACGACAAGCTCTAAGTTAAGTACACAACACGTGAATTGTTTAAAGTTCTAAACCGACTGACACAATGGTTAAAAATTTACCCACATTAATTTATCTACGACAAAGCGAGCCTTTCTTCGGTATCAGTTGTCGTAAAAATGCCACAGGTACATACACCTACAATCCCATCGCACGTTCGAAAGTGGCGATACCAATTCCATAAAATATACCCACCTATGAAACCACGCTTTTCCAGTAACCATATGTTTTTTAAAGTTTTTTTTTCTTTTTTTTTTTTTTTCACTCGTACATCCCCTTCTTTTTATATCCTTTTTACAGCAATCACATTTACACGTATTTTTTTCAATTAAATCCTCAACTCGTGCGTCAGATAAAGTTCTAGGATCGCTGTGTGAATCCTTCCTGAGGAAAAAAAAAGTGAAACGAAATCCATCCGCGTTAAAAAACCATTTTATACGTCGAGAAGACAACGTACCTTTGTACGCGGTTAATATATTGCGTATTGACACGCGAAAAATCCTACCCACCAAAGAACCCTACTGTGGCCTTTGCAAAAGTAAACACTATAGCCTATCTTCACGTAAGCGTTTTCGTATGTGTGCAGTGTGTATGTATATGTATATATATACATATATATATGTAATATATGTTTATGTATATCTACCTATCTACCTACCTACCGACCTACCTGTGTGAAAATTAATGAGAAAAATTCAAGGTTAAATTTCCGCCTTTGTTTTATGAATTTACACGTAGGTATCGTATCTTTCGCTAAGGTTTTTTAAAGTAAAAAAAAAAAAAATTCCATTGTACCTACTACCTGAAGTGTAAATAGCCTAGCAACACAGGTACGTACGATAAAAATGTACAATACGTACCTACTTGAACCCTGTATTATGCATGTTGAAAATTGGCGAATATGTTTAAAAAATAATTACTCGTAACGAGCATTCATCGTAATAATTATTCGACGTAAAACGTGTGTAGTACACGCCGATGGCAAAAGGCAGTAAACAAGACTGAAGGATGAAGTGGCATTAAACTATATAACTATAGTGGTAATGTTTGAGGGTACCGTACCCGGTGGTATCGATTGTACGAAGTAACTTTAGTGAGTGTTTTCTGGCCGCGCGCTTTTCCAGGCATATTTTACACGGTTACTTTTGTACGTTACAGGAGCGTTTTACAAGGAGGAAATTTTCGTAAATTTTATGGCGCGATTTTTTGGAACTAAAACGATGAGCGAATTATCAAACAATCGTTGGAGTTGGAATTTTTTGCTGCATTCTGAATAAGAAATATGGATTTACAATTTAATTGAGGATAAAATTAGCTTTGTAATGCGTTGCATTTTTCCGCCAGATTTTTATTAAACATAGCAGTTACGTGAATTCTTCCATTTTATAGAATAAGTAGAAAAAAGGCATCGTGATACGTTGTGTATTTTGAGAAGAATTTTCGTAAAACAAAAGAGACGCGCGAATTGTCTACATATTCGTGGAATAAAAAAAAGCATCGCACTTTCAGCCTGATTATCGTGACATATTACAATCGTGAGCATTGAAAATATCCTAATCAGCATTGCGGGTAGGAAGGGTTCAACCAGGCTAAAAAAGTCGAAACACGCAAAAGGCACATCAAAAGTCCCCACAGAATGCATACCTAATTTTAACTTCCTAGCCCGATTTGGAGGAGAATCGTGTGGGGAATAAGGAATAAACTCAAAAAATAAAAAAAAAAACGACCAAAAACCCACTTTTTTTGGGCTGCGAGGGCGTGAAATGAGGTTGAAAAGTCGAGACCGCAAAAAGCCACATCTCTAAGACCACTCACTAAATATGCATAACTAATTTCAAGTTCCTAGTTCAATTTGAAGGGGAGTTATGTGAGGAATAAACTCAAGAAACTGAAAAAATGAGAAAAACCGATCTAAAACCACTTTTTTAGGGCTGTGAGGGGTTGCAATGGAGCTAAAAAGTCGGAACCGCCAAAAGTCATATCTAGAGCTTTAACTAAATGTACGTACCAAATTTCAGCTTCCTATCTCAATTTTGTGGGGAAATGGGGGAGGAACGGTCCTATTTCAAGGTCAAAAAATGGGGAAATCCTCCTATCTTCCCTCCTAAGTGACTTAAAGGAGGTTGATTTTTGGATATGTTATATAACTTTTGATTCTGTGTCAATTGGCTTAGGAAGGGTAAATTTTTTCGTTTTTCGCCTCTCAGCACCCCCTCCCTAAAATTTGGGCATAACTGAAATCTGGCCCAAGTTCATCCCCACTTATATATATATCTAATCCGTCACCAAACTGGGCCGATTGACCGTATTGGGGCGATTTTGGTCGGTATCAAGCGGAATAAATTATCTTAATGTTCGGGAAAAAAATAAAATAAAGTAAAAATAAATATCTGATATGGCTAAAAATTGTCTTAATGGTCTTCTACGATCCCAAAACGAATTTTAATGACAATATGACATAGAAAATCAGGCTGAAAATGGAGCGCTCTACGATGTTTTTTCTTGATCAGTGGTAGGGGCATTGACGTATCTAGCACATCTCTTGTAGGGAGTTCAAAATTTTCCCGAGTGCTATGGTGATACCTACATAATTTTTTTTTTTCAATTCTTCCAACACCAGGGAAGTTTGAACCAGAAAACCCCAACCTGAATAAGCTGCTGGATAAGAGTACAAATGTGTATTGTAGCGAATGCCTGAAACCCCCAAAAAGCTCTCCTAGAACACCTACCAAATCCACAAACTAAATTTCAACTTCTTAGCTTAATTTGTAGGGGAGATACGGGAAGAAGAAACCTGAAAAATAAAAAAAATTGTGCAAGAAACTACTTTGCTGGGACCGAGTAGGAGGCGGAAGAAGGGTGTGCAACGTTTCTAAAAAAGTCGAAACTCTCAACAGACACATTAAAAAAACCCCTACTAAATGTGCATGCAAAATTTTAGCTTCCTAGCTTTTCAATTTGGAGAGAAGACATGGGTGAGAAAACCTCCAGATTTACGAAAAACTGCCAAAAAAAAAGCTTATATTTTTAAGATTGTGAGGGGATGCAATTGGGCTGAAAATTAGAAACTCAAAAGAGAAATCTATGGCCCTTATTCAGTCTTCACACTGAATTTCAACCTCCTAGTTCCACTTGAAGGAGCTCAAAAAATGAGAAAAACCACCCAAAAAGCTATACTTTCGGTGTGGAGAGGGGCGGGGGGGGGAGTAATAAGACTAGAAATTTTCAACTCCCAAAAGACACATTAAGAACCCCTCTTAAATGTGCATGCGACATTTTAACTTCCTAGCTCAATTTGAAGAGGAAGACGTGCGTGAGAAAAACTCCACATCCATGAAAAGCTGGCCAAAAAACTAGATTTTCAGACCTGTGAGAAGATGCAATGAGGCTGAGAATTAAAAACCCCAAAAAGGAAAAATTTAGAATTTTTACTAAATCTACATGCCGAATTTCAATCTCCTAGCTCAATGGAGGAGAGAGATATACGTGGAAAAAATTCAATAAATGTGAAAAATCAACCAAAAACCCATTCTCTTGGGGTGGAGAGAGGATATAATGAGTCAGGAAATTTGAAACACCCAAAACACACATTTTGGACCCCTACTAAACGTACTCAATTTGAAGGGGAGATTTGTGTGGGACAGCCTTTTTTCAAGTTCAAAAATGTGAAAAAATTGCAATATCTCCTCCTTCTAATTGACCTAGAGGGCTGATTTTTGGATATATTATGCCTTTTTTGGTTCTCCATCGATTGGTTATAAAACCAATGTATTTTGTCATTTTAGCTCCTCAACACCCCCTCCCCCAAATTTGGCTATTACTGAATTTTGACCAGAGGTCATCTCCATTCGAAAATACCAAGTCCACCGCCAAACTAAGTCTACAACTCAAATTTGGCCAATTTTGGCCGGTATCGGGCTGAGTAAATCATTTTTAGTTTTGGGAGGAGAAATGAAATAAATAAATGAAAATAAATGAAAATAAAAAGGAATAAATATCTGACATGAGCAAAAAATACTCTCAATAGTATTCTAGGAAGTCAAAACATGATATCCCTTGACCATCTAAAATTCTTAGTTCAGGCTTCGAATGTCTTTGAAACATTTGAAGAAGAAAATTTACTTACTAGCAAAATGCACTTTTAGAATGTATTTTTCAATTCGCTGAAGTACGAAATACCGAAGGTAGGAGCTTTAGCTTGTTCAATTAGCCTCCCTCTCTCAGATGTTTCGTGTAAATGCAATAATTAACTATCTGTACGGCATTTTCAAAAGCACACAAAATCGAGAAGCATCGGAATCTCTCCGGAGCCTAGCTCTTGTGCCAATGTGTGCCGTATTTTTAATTCGAGGAGCTCAGATCTGAAGCTGAAAGACAACATTTTGGGCTGGAAGAACTTGACTCCGGAGCCGGAACTCATTGTTGAAAATGAACGGATTTTGGAGATGGTATGCCATAAAAAGCCCAACTCCAAAGACATATTCATCTTTCCATGAAAGTCACTCACTAAACGATGTCAGTTGCACATTATGAAGGAAACTTGAACTTCTTCAAATCTGCTCCAGAGCTGGGCAAAACATTTGATATCTATGTTTTACTCGGTTCTTAGCTTCAATTAGAGCTTTTCAGAATGTAACATCTGGATTCACAACCCTTTGAAAAAAAATATATGTTACTCCGATGTCTAACAGAAGCGCTCAAATGCACATTTCCTTAGCCTTAAATTTTTGATGATTTGTCCCATCTTTGCTCTCCAGCTTCGTTCTCGCTGTATTTTTCAGTTTTTCAAAATGAATAAATGCTAAGAAAATTGGCATTACAACCTTTGTTTATCTGTAGAGAGGAAGAATTGACTTATTTTCTCATCCTAACCCCTCGATCATGATTAGGCTTGTATATATATTTTTTAAATTAAGAAAATCGTATCAGTGTGTTAAATTTATAGGTGAATTTCGCTAAACTTTTCGATTCTCTTGAGGTAGGGTTAAACCGATTCGCATTATAAATCTGTATTTTAGAGATTTTAGCTATTTCAATTATATGTATACAAATTTATGAAAGGTTTGGACTTAATTACTCATCATTTATCATCTGTTTATGATTTCAGATTTTTATGGTCTGCTTTGAATGCTGAGCTGGACTCCATTCTCGGATATTTTCATTCAGTTTATCACACGTTTTGGACGAACATTTACCACTTCACCCTTACAATCCAAATATTTCATTGGAAATTACCAAAGTAAAGAAGATTACCGCTGATCATAAATTAACCTCGTGTGTCTTCAATGTGTCGTATTTAATTACGATTGTTTTGTACCTTGATAGATACGAAGAATTTGCTAATTATAGAAAACGATATTGATTAAGTTGTCGACCTGCTGAAGTGCATAAAATGCTCCTCTTTCCATGTAGATCACGAAGTGGAGCTTTTATCCTGAATAATCTGGGTAAGCCATATGATGATATTAATTATATTAGTTGTATTCCTAATGATTTTATCCCTTTTTATTAATGCTTATATCGATCGTATACGTCCCTTCAAATAAAATTAAAAATGTAAGATAGCCAATTACCTATACACTGAATAAGTATAGAAAATCTGACCAAGACATATACTTCCAATAAAATATGCAAATCCAGATTGATGTCGGGCGAATGTTTTCGAATACTACAAAAATCGATAAGATAAATAACCAAAAAAGAAAGTCTGGTAATGGCAAATGATGTAGGTACCTAACTTATACGTATACTATTCGTATAGAGAGGAAGATACGATACGAATCGAGCTATTGCATTTTTTCCAAAAGAATTATTTCACGCTTTGACTTGTATTTACTTTGAAGACGTTCTTTTTTTTTTCTTTTTTGAAAGTATACTTTCTCGCGTACCATCCATACCCGGTAATCAACGTCGTGGAAAATATCCATCGATTTTATTTCTCTCTATTTTATGTCACTAGAAAATTGTTTTCGTTATTATATTTTTTTTTTTTTTTTTAAATTTAGGTTGATGTTTACTTACGTCAGCTCGGATATTGTATGCTTTTAAAATACGTTTATAACGAAGGTGCATTCAAAATAAAAGAAATCTTACTCGTTGTAAGAAGAGTGTTGTGTGATTGCTACGTAATGGCGTATTACTGTGCTCTGGATGTATAGAAAAAAATAGGTTAAAATTTACGTATTCTCAACTGAATACATTTACGTATCTAGAATCTCTTGGTTTTTTTATTGTATTCGGTATCGAGAAATTGCACGAGTATTTACAAAATTTACGTTATACGAACTTGAATTTATACTGAAATTTTTATGCATTCGTTTATCCTAGTACAAATAATGATATGTACTTGAAATCTGATTTTGTTAGAATTCAAATTCTCTAGAACCTCGTTAGAAGATATGTTGTTTGCACACCAAACATACTCCAGATGGTATTAGCTATGCAACCCAAACACCCTTCGCGTTAGCTATCCCATATAAACTATACATTAAGGTACAAGTTGAAAGTGGTACCCTAAGAAAATATTATTTTCATCATAAATGATGAGGATTTGGTCTACAGTCCAATCACGAAAAAGCGATACTTTGGTCTGATTTTTGGGGCGACATATGTACAAATCATTTTGCTTATCGTAGATATAGGTCTAGCGATGAGGAAAAGTGATATTTTGAATTTTTAACGTAGTTCGATGGATGGGGAGGGGGGCAAAGCCACAAAAATGCCCATTTTGCAAAGTACGGCCAGGATAAAAAATGTTTCTTGTATGTGATAGAAGACAGTTTCTCGAGTCTGGATGTGTATTTATTTTGGGCTCGACAATGGCACAAACGTCCGCTAGGGGAGGGGGGGGCGGCTTCAAGTACCATATTTTTCGTCAATTTTGGCCATTTTTCGCTCAAGTACTGCACTGTAGGCCAAACGCAACCTTCGGGACAAAAAACTTATCGACGTACTGATAGGTGTGTTCATTACGAATGCCAAACCATTGTGGAACTGATGAAAAAACTGTGATTCACGAAAAATTGTGTTTCAATTTTTCAATATTTTCCGAAGAAATGGTAAAATTTTCAGCGAAAAGAGCAAAACACCAGTTTATTAAGGCTTCATTTCCAAAAGCTCATAGGTGGTCGGAAGATTACGAACCACTGTGGTGTATCTATTCTCCGGTCCCTGAATTGTTAAATCACATTAATTGTGGGAGCCAAAAAAACTGCAGTAAAATCAGATGCAGTTGCAAAAAAAAATGATATTGTTTGGGTCATTCGATATAAGTTTGTACGTAAAATGGTACGGGGGGGGAGGGGTCGGGGATTTTTCTGATTTTTTTTATACGCGTAGGCCTCGATGAGAGATGACGAATGCCGCAAACCACAGCTCTTCAGGTCTTTTTGGAGGGCAGCCATGAGCATTTAAAGTTTTGAGGTAAAGTTGGATATGGTAAATTTTGAGCGTGGATGACTTCGAAAACTATGGCAGGTAAAAGGTTCAAACTGTTTTCTAATGTATTGAACCTTTCACGAGCCTTGTGACGATTTTTTGAAAATCAGTGTTGCCACCTTTTTTAAAGCCAAAATTAGCTGGAAAAGTTGAAAAATAACATTTACCTGTGAAGAGGCCGCTCAAAAATTCTGAAAAAATTTTGTAAAGTACAACTTTACATGCTGACTAACATATTAGAAAATCAAGATGGCACTTTTTGGTATTTTCGATTTAAAAATTTTCAAACATTGTAAGAAAATGCAATTAAAATTTTACCATTTCTTCGGAAAATATTGAAAAATTGGAACAGTTTTGTATCCGCTATATACAACTACCGCAGCAAAAATTTAAATCTCATCGAATTCATCGAAGTCGAGGTATTTTGAAAAAAAAAAAAAAATTTTGTTATCACCACTTCCTCCTCTAATCTTTAGCCCCCAATTACCAAAGAAAGTACCACAAACCACAAGTTTTCCAAATATTCCTGATGATTGGGCGTACTCGCTGTATTTAAGCAATTTTGGGTAAAAACTGAAAAAATGCCAAGTTTTATGAAATCATAGCGCCGTATCAAGTTCAAAATAAAGGACTTTTCGCGATCGTTTCAAAAATTTGACCTCGTATTCGTGTTCAGGGTGTTCGATTCATATGAAAACTATACTAATATCAACTGCTTTGATTTTCAATACTAAGGAGGAAGAGGAGGAGGAGGGAGAGTCACTGTAGCCCAAACAAATGTTCAGGAAGCGCTGAGCTCTTCGGGTATGAAAATATACAAGACTAATTAACATATTAGCAAAATGAAAACTTTTCGTGAATCGTAGTTTTTTCATCAGCTTCACAATGGTTTGAAATTTTGAAAAAATTGCGAGCGAACGCTACTTCAAAATTCACCCCACAGCTATTGTGCCAACCGATTTTCCAAATCAGGCATTCCTCGGATTCGTAATGGACCAACCTATCAGTACATGCATAAATTTTCCATCCCAAAGGTTGTGTTTTGGCCTGCAGTGATGCAGTACTTCAGCGAAAAATGGCCAAAATTGACGAAAAATGGTACTTAAAGCCCCCTAGCGGACGATTTTACCGTTGTCGAACCCAAAATAAAT
>FIZR01021752.1:0-15956 GCA_900060175.1 Ferrisia virgata | reverse complement strand
CGAACGTACATACCTATCTTCTGTGTATTTTCTTCTTTTTTTTTTTTTTTTTTTCGCTTTAGCTTTCTGCTCTTCTTTCGCACAGGATGTGTTCTATGTTCGATAGATACGTAGTTTGGCGAGATGTAGTCGCTTTCTCTCTTTCTGCGGACTATTTCGCTTTACGCGTATATCCTTATCCTTACGAGATGGTGGTACCTTTGCTGCTGCGAGTTATAACGCCATTTCCACAGCCTATTTTCAATTTATATTTTTCCTACAAATATAAACGTATTTCAAACGCTCGAATTAATCCGCTACCTATATACTCGTAGCTATGGGTAAAGTATATATACGCGCCAGCATCGGACGAAAATACGTGTAAAAAAGTACCCGTACGTTGCACACCATGGTCGTATTTAGTTATTCGTAGTACTTACTTACGTGTACACCATACACACGTATTTCGTACTACTGTATCGTATGGGCATGGCGAAGTGAATTTTTTTTTTTTATTTATTTATCGACGTGATATATGGATTTTTAAGCGAAATAAAATTCGACACCCCGAGGCGGCGAAGAAGGTAATTCGTATTCGTATTCGTGTCCAGAAATGAGCGCTGGAATTATTATCTAACGTGTAAAGTAACTTACATTTTCACGTAGTCGAATAGATTTCGTATTCGTTCGTGCGAAAAAAAGAAAACTTCTTTTACGACTTATCCGTCGATGTGCTTGGTTTTCGCTAAAGGGTCGTCTCTCTCATTAAGATGAAGATATCGGCCCCGGATCGAAATCAGATCCGAAATCGTCCGAAATATCACTTTAGATGTAGTAAAACTACTGAGAACCAAAATTGCCACCCCCTTCGATTGGTTGGAACTAGCATAAAAAGGTTCTACTGGCGGTAATTTTTCCAGATTTTTGAATGGTAGCCTTTCAGCATTTTATGCTCATCGTGAAAAGTTGAGCTTTCAAAATTTTGCGCATCAATTTTGAATCTGCATCAAATTACCCAACGAAACAGCGCAAAAAGGCTTATCCTAAGTGTAACCCACTTTGAAATACGAGCGTTCAAAGTTGAGCTGTTTGACAAAATATCGCGATTATTCCAAAAATTGTAAGGGCTACAGTCCACCTCCAATGAAGAGTTAAGACCGAAATTACACCCGCAAACAGATTTCGAGCAAAATCAAAAGACCCCCAGTTACTTTTTGCATTGTTTTGATACGTAATAAGGGCGACGTTGTGTGAAACCCGCGAGCGATCAGTACGGTTTCTTCACGAGCGCCGCGAGGAAAATATTATCGTTACGCGCGGTACTTAAAGCATACGGTGTTTTCTCAAAGTTAATTTTTTTTGAGCGTGTTGCACCCATTTCCGGGCTTTGAAAAAATTATGTGTTACACTTAAAGGTGTTACGAAAGTATTGAAACAAAAATTAGCTGCGATACACCCCACCTCCCTCACACACAAATTTTTTTCAAAGGCTGAGGTCGATTTGCCTTTGGTTTTCAGAATTCAATTTTTTTAAGGTTCTATTTAGGCTTTAGTAAAAGATGATTTTTAAACGTATTCGAGAATTTTCATCTCGTCACGGGGGAGGGGAGGGGAGGGGGAGGCAATGAAAAATGTACTTCACGGCAGAGTTTTCACATTCATCTTTTTTCTACGCGAATTTTCGATCGATTTTTCACAAACTTGGTATGATACGAAGGTACTTAAGCAGAGTGTTGTGGAATTTTTCCATTTTTTTTCGGACCCTAAACATGACCTTGAAATGGACTTTGAACATTTTGGAGGGCTTGTAGAAGTCCCTTGATTGATGTGGAAACACGAAGAAATTTCTAGAAGTTACTGGAAGTATTTTACATCTCCTAGATTTTTTTTTCAGCATTTTTTGGAGTGGTGCCCTCACCCCCCTACAGTCCTCAAAAATAGGAATTATTCAGTCGGCAAGGATATGGGGATATGCATAGTGAATTTGCCTGGGGAAGTTTTGACATGGTACCTCGGTAATAGGTGTATATTATCGAGATACATACCTACCCAAAGTTTTGGAGCCCCAATGCAGCCGGCTTTCCAGAGGGGGGCTTTTTTTTGAAAACTCTAATCGATTGATTTGCGCAATTTTGTGCTATGTCGTAGATTTATACAAGAGTTATCCTTGAAAAAAAATCAACACCGCCCGCCCCCTCCTCCCTCCTCCATAACGTACCGTCAAAATGACCTTTTGAAATTATATATATATTTTTTTTAATAAAGATATACTGGTTTGGTACAATTTTGAAACAATGCTTTTTAGATGCGAATTCAACCCTTTTATCGCGTAGATATATATATTTTTAAATTTCATTTCATAAGCGCTATGGTCAAAGTTGAAAAAAATTCGAATTAGGGAGGGTCAAGCGGGTCTAAATTGAATTTGGTTTCTTACAGTCTTTCCCATAATTCTGTGTTCTATAATACGGATTCGATTTTCCTGACATATTACTATCGAGAGAATGGGAAAAAAAGCATTGCGGGTAGGAAAGGTTCAATGGGGCTTCAAAATTTGACACCACCAAAACGCCTATCATCTACAAATTAAGTTTCAATTTCGTAGACTAATTTGGGGGGGGGGGGGGGAGAAATCCGCAGGGGGGGGGGGGGGAGAGATACGCGAAAAACAAACTCAAAAAATAAGAAAAACGGACAAAAAAACAACTTTTTTGAAATTCTGAAAGGGTGAAATGCGGCTAAAAAGTCAATGCCCTGCCTCCCCCACCCAAAGATAAATATCCGGCTTTCAACAAGTTTGCGTACCAGATTTCAATTTCTTGGCTCAATTTAGAGGGAAGACAATGGAGGAACGGGCCTTTTTCAAGGTCGAAATATGGAAAACCTCTCATATCTCCCCTCTTAATTGATCTAAGAGGCTGATTTTTGGATATTTTATGCAACGTTGGATTTCCTATTGATTGCCTCAAAAGAAACAATTCTAAATTTGGACACAACTGAATTTGGATAAAGAAGCATCCTCACTTCAGAATATCGAATCCGCCGCCAATCGAAGCCCATTACCCAAATTTGATAAATTTTGGTCTGTATTGGGCAGAGCAAATAATTTTTTAGTTTCAACGAGACCAAAACTGTAAAAATTAGAAAATTCTTCCAAAAAACCATATATATATAGGGCGGGGAAGAGGGGGTTACAATGAGGCTGAAAAGTCGAGACCCTCGAAAGGTACATCTAGAACCCCTACTAATTGTTTATACCAAATATCGAGTTTCTATCCCAATTTGGTGGGGAACTATGCGAGGAAAAAAAATCAAAAAACCTAAAAAATAAGAAAACCTGATCAAAACCCACTTTTTTAGGGCTTGGAGAAAGTGCAGTGGAGCTAAAAAAGTTGGAACTCATGAAAGGTACATCTCTAGATCCTCAACTGGATGTACATGCCAAAATTTAATTTTCTAGCTGAATTTGGTGGGGAGATACGAGAGGAACAGTTCTTTTTTAGGGTCAAAGAGGGGTTAAAAAAACCCATATCTTTCTTCCTAGTTGATTTAGGAGGTTGATTTTTAGGTATGTTGTACAACTTTTGATTCCTTACCAATTGGCCCAAAAAGGGGAAAATTTTTGCATTTTTGGCCGCTTAGCACTAGCTTGTCCAAAATGGAGCAAAACTGAATTTTGACCCAAGGTCATCCCCACTCGTATGTATCTAATCCGCCGCCAAACTGAGCCAATTGATCGAATTGGAGCGATTTTGGTCGGTATCGAGCGCAGTGAATGATTTTAATGTTCGGAAAAAAAATAAAAAAATAAGAATAAATATCTGACATGGCTGAAAATGGTCTTCTAAGATCCCAAATCTGATTTTGTTGACAACCCCCCCCCCTGTCCCTTCCACCCGCTGTTGATCGATAGACTGTAATAGCTTGTTTTTCATTGACAATATGGCGTAGAAAATCAGGCTAAGAAATGGTCAACGTGTCCATTGAAACATGCTTGCGTAGCATTAGTACGTATGAAGAAGATGGAAAAAAAATCAACATCAACCTTCAAAATAAACGAGAAACAAATGCCCTAATCCATAAATGGTACGAGTTAAACAAATGAATGAGTGGGAATGATCTCATTCCAGCCTGCTTAAATACATTAGATACTCATTACTATCCTGTTGTAATCTCTTATAAACAAATCGACATTTGCTCAAAGACAAGAAGACGCACGTAGTGTAATTCGATACCGTTACGAAGAATTACTAATATACCTTACCAAGCACCTACTCGCAATACGATACGATTATTTGTTTTGGTAAAATTCAACGAATAATTTGTCTGACGAATGAATACACGTTTTTGCAATTTTTCATCTTGTGTACGCAAAGCGACGTTGATGTTGGAGTACCTACATCGAGAGAGCACGAACAGACTTCAAGATCATCATAAAGGCTGTCGTACGGGAGAAGTTTACGAGAGATAGCAAATGCAAGGTATATATATTGTACAAGAAGGCGAAGGGGAAAAAACTAAAACAGCGTTAAATTCAAACCGCACACCGTATTGAAATTATAAACGATCGAATTAAAATTTCAGACATCTCTGGCGCAAAAATAATACCATACCTTGTTGTTAGAAGAGGTTAGATAACGCGCTGCAGTACGAAAAGAGGAGGGGTAATTTTATTATATAACTTTGAAATACTGTCTGTACTGTATACGAACTCGCAAAGGGGTTCTGGGTTAGTGTACTTTTATATACTTAAACAATGCCACGAGTATTACTTAGCTGTAGCTGTATAATAGTATACCCTGAGAAGATTTTTTCACGTATAAATACATTATAGGTAGGTATATGTATTGGTTGATACGGGTAGTACTTTCGTAGTCGTGTTTATTGTATGATACGAGGAATTCGACATTGTTAAATTTTTTCACCTGCATCTGAGCAAAAATGTAGATACTAATAAGGAAATAAGCATTCGTTCGAAAAGTTTAAATACGAAGTAAAATTGTGTATTATCATTGAGGAAAGTTTTGACGAAAATTACGTGTATTCTTTTCACCCTGCTCCGAACAAGCAAGTCGTTTTCATCAGAATTTTACGTCATAATCATGTTTGATCCAAGGTTAGTGAATAGCTAAGGTAGGATCACCGCTTCCAGCGTTTAATTCACTTACTAAGAGCAAATGCTGGTTACCATTATTCTAGTCGTATCAATACATGACTCCGTATTGTCTTTTATTGAATAAATGTATTTTTATTATTTAAAAATAGAACAAAATTTTCAACCTTATTTTCGTGAAATATTATCATCATGAGAATTGAAAAAAAAAAAAAAAAAACAAAAAAACATTCAGCATTGAAGATAGAAAGCGTTCAATGGGGCTAAAAAATCAAAACCCTCCGAAAGGTATATCTAGGGTACTTATTGACTGTTGACAGCTAATTTCAATTTCCTAGTCCAATTTAGAGGGAAGTTATGTGAGAAACGAACATTATAAATAAGGAAAAACGATCAAAAAACCACAAATTCAGGACTGTGTGGCGGATGCAATGAGGCTAAAAAGTCGAGAATCCCAAAAGGCACATCTAAGATCTCTACTGAATGTACATACCTAATTTTAAGAACCTAGCTCAATTTGGAGGGGAGTTATGCGAGGAACAAACCACGACTAAAAACCACATTTACGGGGCGGTGAGGGGGTGCAATGGAGCTGAAAAGTCATGCAGATCCCGTACTGAATCTACATATCAAATTTAAAATTCCTAGCTCATTTTTGTGGGGAGATAGGGGAGGAACAGCTCTTTTTCAAGGTCAAAAAGGGAGGAAAACCTCATATCTCCCCCCTCCTAATGGAGCTAGGAGGTTGATTTTTGGATATGTTATACAACTTTGGATTTTCTATCGATTGACTTGAAAAAAAAAAACAATTTTTCGTTTTTTGGCCCCTCAGCACCCCCTCCCCCAAAATGGGACAAAATTGAATTTTGGCCCGCGGTCATCCCCACTCATATATATATATATAATCCACCGCCAAACTGAGCCGATTGGCCCAATAGGAGCGATTTTGGTCTGTATCGAGCAGAATAAATGATTTTAATATTCGGAGGAAAAATATAAAATGAAAATAAATATCTGGCATGACCAAAAATTGTCTTAATGGCTTTCTAGAACCCCAAAACGGATTATGTTGGTATTCCCCCCCCTCCCTAATCGCTTTTGGTCGATGGACTGTAATAGACTGGTTTTCATTAACAATATGATACAGAAAATCAGAGTGAAAATGGAAATCGTTAATGGTTATTGTGACTTGAGAAAAAGGACGAAATTGGATAAATTATTAGTAATATGCAAGAAATAGGTTGAATTTGATAATTTTTTACGCCTCAAAATTCCTGTAAATGCACTTTTTTATGGTTAAAAAAGTGCATTTTTTTGAAATGTACGACTGAGCGAAATTTAATTCATTTTCAGACCTGAAAATTAGTACACAAAAAATGGGAAATGATCCCTGTTCTTGACTACACGAGTCCCACATGCTGCACAACTTTTGCAATTTTTTTCCCTTTTAAACATACCTGAATTTTGACCAAAGAAAGCGTTATAAATAGTACGGAACTTCTCCCCTCGTTCCCCTATCCTTATGGCCGAAAAAATTGACTACTGTTTGCTAGATTGAAAGCCAAAACCTTCGTAAACTTACATTTTCCTTCACAAAATTTCGAGAAATGATGTACTTTATTTTAGAGTGTTGGAAATTAAGGTAAAAAAGAGATGACCTCTTTATGCTGCACGGACGACTAAATGAAATTTTACAATTGACTGCGCAACTCGAAAAAAATTTATAGAAACTCCGGTGTTGCTGTAATCCAGCAATTTATTATAAAATTTACAACTTCGATGATAGACTCAAAACGTCGTTTTATTTCTTCAAGAAGATCATTGTTGAAAAAAGTGAACGTTTTTTTTGGGGGGGGGGGGGGGGGAAAAAAAAGGGGGGGGGGGGGGTGAAAAAAAAGAAGTAAAAATTGGATGTGTATAGAAGACATTATCGTTCTAATAATATAGAGGATGCTTTTAATGAAAATGTTTCAGTGGGTAAAAATATTATTTCAAGTATACTAAAACCTATGTACGTGGGATGTAAACGACCACACATATTTTAAAATATTTTTTCACCCAGTACAATTCCACGATCTATCATTTATTTAAGCTACATAGACATAGTCCCACATACCTATTTTAAAACATATATGAAAAAAAAAATTCCAAATCTAACACATCGTACACTCGATTTTCGTACAGTTGGAAAAATAATATTTGTCTAGTACGCAATGAAACCGTGGTTTCCACTCTTGGCCGCATCATCGTCGAATGTTTCGATTAATAAAAAGCAAAAATCGCATCGCCTCAATTATTCGGGTCAATTGAATTTTTTAAAATTAAATTTCACGACTCATTTCATTCCCTGGCTGGTCTACCCCTTATTGTGAAAAGATTTAATGATAAAGTGGAATGTAAAATTAAGAATCATACAGTCGAGTGAACTCCCTCAAAGTCTAAAGTTTTGAATTCCCGAAACATTTCGGTCTCACTCGCCTTTTCTTTTACCTTACTTCAAAGATTTAGCTATACACAGCGAGGTGATTAAGAAACGGGAAGTTTTGGAAAACTTTTCAAAGATTTTATAATAATAATAAAAGATGAAAGTCCTTCGTATATCGTAAGCTGATTATTTTTTCAATCATTTTAGCCTGTAAAAAAGAAACCATGGGGAGTGGGTTTGGATTTCTAATAGTTCATCACTTTATCACTATGTAATAAAGGCCGTTGACAAATAAACATGTTAAATTTGCCCCGGGTAGATTTTAGAATGATACTTTGCCGGTATCTAAGTGCCATCATGAAACATCCTTGAACGAAGTTTTGGGCATCCAACTGCACCCGTTTTCGGGGGGAGGGGGACTTTAAGTGAAAAACATTTTTTTGAAGGCGTTAATAAATGGACTTCTGTAATTTTTTGGTATGTTGTAGACACTAATGAGAGGCATCGTAGAAAAAACTAACACCCCTCTCCTCCATAATTTTTACCCTTAATGATCATTTCTAATTTTCTTTATTTTTTTTACATCGATAACTATTTCGTAAAATTTTAAAATCATCTTCTTCAGATGTATATTGGACCCCTGTTGGTTATCGATGGGACAAGTTCAATTCTTGGTACACTTGTTACTTAGGTTAATAGAAAAACGTAGGCAAGACTTAAAAAATTTATCGAGCCTCCAAGCACCTTAAAATTGTACCCTCCCCCTCATAATTTTTGGTTATAGATGGGAGGTTGATGATACTGATGTCGTTTTCACATTAGTTGAACCGTCTGAATACGAATATGAACTTAGTTTCAGTGTCAGACCCCTTAGAAGCCCTAATTAAGGGAGGTTTCTTGTCCGAACATTTTTTTTTTCAACTATAAATCTTTACGAAGTGTTCCATGTATCCTATGCAACTATTATTCAAGGTATTAATTATAAGCCATAGATAAGAACTAAAAAATTTACAGACCTCCATGTAAACTGAATAGCACAGACCTCCTCCTCTCCTATCCCACTCCATCCCATCCTAACATTTCGATTAGAGGTAAGTAGTTCATATTGAAGTCGTACGCTCCAAGTCCTCCTTCCCTCTCTGCTATAGTCAACAATCAAGATTTTTCGCTGAAAAAAACTTTTTCAACTATAAATCTTTAGCCAACGTCCAATACACCTTATACAACTATTAATGAAGCAATAGATGGAAAATTTTTGACGTGAAAACTGAGTAACAAAAATTAGGTACTTATAACGCTGCAATCTAATTATAAAAATGTATGAAACAAACGAAAAGAACTATTTACAAAACCGAAAAACAAAAATTAGATAATATTGACATGAGAAACTGCAGAAAACCAAGAGTTCGAAGAAAAGCTTCTACATAAAGAACTATGTACAAGCTTGTAACTTAAAAAAATAGAAATTGCGGTACGAAAAATTATACATAATTATTCGACTCTGTAAATTATAAATTATATAAGAAAGTAATTTTAACACAAAAAAAAACTGTATTTGGTAGGTTCGTTTTGTGTGAAAACGACACCAATATCAACAACTCATCCGCATCTCAACTGTTGGAATTGGATGAGAGAGGGAGACGGGGATGCTGTGATATTTAGCCTCTAAGGGGTTCGGTAAATTTTTCACTTTTTATCGATGGCTAATAATTAATAGCCTGATTAATAGTCGCATAGGATACATGGAGCACTTCGTAAAGATTTATAGTTGAAAAAAAGTATATATGGACAAGAAACGTCTCCTAATTAGGGCTTCTAGTGGGTCTAATACTGAAACTAAGTTCATTTTCGTATTCAGACGGTTCGACTAATATGAAAACGACACCAATATCCTCAACCTATCTATAATCCAAAATTAAGAGGGGGTGGTGCAATTTTGAGGGGCTTGGGGGCTCGATAAATTTTTTAAGTCTTGCCTACGTTTTTCTGTTGATTCAAGTAACAACTGTACCACGTATTGGATTTGTTCTATCGATAACCAATTTTTTCGAATGTATCGCCATTTCCCCCCCCCTCGTATTCCAAGTTTTTTCAAATTTTCACCACGGTTCACCTTCGTAAAAGTTTTGAAAAAAATATATACGATGCAGGGGTCTAATATACATTTGAAGAAGATGGTTTTAAAATTTTATGAAATCGTTACTCATATTAGAAAAAATTAAGAAAGTTGGAAATGGTCATTTAGGGTGAAAATTGTGGGGGGGGGTGTTGATTTTTTTTAGGATGCCTCTAATTAGTATCTACAACATACCAAAAAATTACAAGAATGCATTCGTTAACGCCTTCAAAAAAAATGTATGCATGCTTTTCAATTAAAGTCCAACCTCCCTTCCCCCCCCCTCGAGAACGGGTGGAGTTGGAGGTCCAAAACTTCGATCAAGGATGTTTCATGATGGCATACGATTGAGAATTAAAAGTTGTATAACATCTAAAAATTGCCCTCCAAGGTCAATCAGGAGGTTTGATGGGGGGGGGGGTGATTCTTTTCTACCTTGAAAAAAACGTTGTTGTGCACATATCCCTCCTTTCCTCGTCATTGAGCTAGGTAGTTGAACGTGTAGTTTTCGTAGCGATTTGGATTTGTATTTTGGACGTTTCAATTTTTTAACCCCCTCGCACCCCCTCGCGATCCAAAAAAAAGTGGTTTTTGTCCGGTATATATTTCCCCTCCAAACTGAGTTAAGAGGTTAAAATTTGACTAGTAAACCCTACATATGTTCATTAAGGACCTCAATTCCTCAGCCCTATATTTTACTCTCTCACAGCCTTAATAAAGTGATTGTTTGGTCGGTTTTTGTTTTTTTTTTTGATTTTGTCCCGAGCATTTCTTCATTTCAAATTGAGCTAGAAGATTAATATTTGGCATATAGATTTAGTATATGTCCCGAATACGCCTTTTCTCGGTTTCAGATATTTGTACCAATATTTACCTGATATATTCTTACCACTATTACTGAAAAAATATTCCATAACCAAACTTTTTTTTTTATTCCATGAATGAACAATTCACGTATCTGCTTTACTTTGGGGAAAATCAGGCTCTACAAGCAACGCATTGCGATGCTTTTTTTTTTCTTTTTCAATGTAGTGCATAACTTGTAATAATATAAACGAATGCTTACTTCTAGCTTAGGCTCAATTTTTTCCATTCACTTTTACGCAGATATACACGAATACGAAATGACGCGAAACCGAAAAAAAAAACCTTTCGAAATGAAATATAGTAAATTTTTCTCGCAGTTAGAATTACCATATTTCCATATTTACTATATTGAATTTTGCTGTGTATTAAAGTAGGTAAATAGGTAGATGTTCGGTACAAATGAAAATATTTTCTCGAAAGTATGCGCCACTTTGACTTAATTCCCTACGCAACGTAGTGTCGGTTCAAGGTTAAAAAAATAATGCTTTTTTTTTTTTAATTTTCCAATTCGAAATTTTTTTAATAATAAACTCGTAATATACAAAGAGTTCAAGGTTGGTGAAAAAAAATTTCGTTAAAGAAAAAATCATTTACCTAACAATTTGATAAACACGAGAGAATTTTTTTTAACGTGTTTTGAAAATGGAAGAGCAATTTTCGTCAAAAATTTATGTGCTTCGGTGGTTTGGTCAAGGTAATTTTCGAAATTTCACGTGTTGTAACCTACAAAATGTTTTGTTGTATGGGCCAGATTAATTTAAAAAAATTTAAAAATGGTAAACAAAACTGGTATGTTATAAGCTTATGGAATTTTTTTCCAGTCTTCATTTATTGGAGCTTCATTATTACTGTGATTTACCTTTAAAAGGCCACGAGTGAAAGTACAAAGCTATATGGGATCTTTGTTGAACGAGTGAAATGAGCTTGAGGGGGGGGGGTTGGCGGCTGTTTTTCGACATTATCGAAATATTCTGCCCTGAAAGTCATCCTTCATTTAAACTTTTAATGTTCGCCGATGAGGAAAAAAAAAAACAAAAAAAAAACTAGAATTTAATCCATTTTGACGTATGCTCGTGCATTAGAATGCAATGTCGCGTGAGTACACGATTGCGTTACATTTAATGAAATTTAATCCTCCGCAATAAATCGGAGGTGTACATGAAAAGTTTCCTCCCTCGTTGCCTTACCTTACCTCCATTTTACCATAAGTACTCGTACATAGGTGTGTAACTAATCTTGGGAAAACTTTTTACCAACACATTGTTTCGATTTTGATAATTAAACTAATTAAATAGGTAGTTTTAAAATAGCAACAGGCTGTAATGAATTTTCTTGGCCAAATGCTGTGAAAGACTCGATTAGCTCAACTACACAAAATGCAATTGATACGCATCCGGTAAGGTTACAAAAATCACCCCTGATTTGTGGACACGTCCCAAGCCTTTTAATTGGAAAGGCCTGGAACGCAATTGCGTTTACCATAGAGCGTAATTAGTAATTTTATAAAAAATCACGCGCGTGCAATTCTATTAAAAAAAAAAAAAATGATAAGTTGACGCGTTGTGGAGTTTGGCAAAAAGGGAAAAAGAAAAGTTTACACCGTCTTCTCGCCTTTTCTCCTTTACTTCTCGCGTACTGTTTCTGTTGTTGCAAATGGTTTTTTTTTTTTTTTTTTAATGGTTGGAAAATTTAAACGCAGTGCTCGATTTAGCCTTGCCTCGCTTCGCGTATAATTAATCATATAACGCGTTACGCCAGGATCGTGACCACTAAGGTTTAACACCCTCATCGTGTGCACCCTGTTCTCTCTTCCCTGAGAGTAGAAAAAAATAAGAAAAAATAGCCCAACGAAGAGGAGGTAACGTTCGTCGCATTGAGAAATACGAATTAGAAAAAAACACGTTTTCAAAGATATTACGTACTGTGAGTTGTAATTTTTTTTTTTTTTTTTTTTTTTTTTTTAAATACGAAAAATTAAGGCAAATTAAAAATAATTATAAGATTTTTTTTTTTTTTTTTTTTTTTCATTTTAAATACGAAAAATTAAGGCAAATTAAAAATAATTATACGACCTTAAAA
This sequence comes from Ferrisia virgata, assembly GCA_900060175.1. Lineage (NCBI taxonomy): Eukaryota > Metazoa > Arthropoda > Insecta > Hemiptera > Pseudococcidae > Ferrisia > Ferrisia virgata. The sequence continues at coordinate 3,377 of FIZR01021752.1, read as the reverse complement.
ATTAATTATTACATCTTTCGCGTTGTGTTTAATTTAAACGGATTTTAAACGAATAAAAAATAATTAAAAAAATGAAAATATTCTCGAATAGATTGCGTATGTATTGGGTAAGTGCAAGTAGACATATGCTTAATTGGTGGTAGATTTTTAGCCCAATTTTCGATGTCAAATTGTCAACGAAAACCCGTCTACAATGGGATATCGACCTGTGCTGGAAGGGGAGGGGGATCAACAAATCTATTTTTGGGTCCTGGGAGACCATTACGATTATTTTTGGCCATGTCAAATGTTTCTTCGGTTTATTTTTATTTATTTATTTATTTATTTTTTTTTTTTTTACAGAACTATACCGACCAAAATCGGTAAAATTTGGGCAGTAGGCTTGATTTGGCTACAGATTCTATATCCTTGAATGAAGGTGACCTCGGCTGAAAAAATTCAGTTATGCCCAGATTTGGGGGAGGGGTTACTGAGGGTCTAAAATTGCAAAAACTGTTCGTTTTCAAATCAATCGGTAGATAATCAAAAGCTATTTAACATATCCAAAAGTCAGTCTCTTACGTTAATTAGGAAGGAAGAAACGAGGAGTTAATCACTTTTCGACATAGAAAAACCTGCTTTTCCACTCATAATTATTTCCCTTCTAAATTAAGGTAGAAATTTAAAACTAGACGTGTAAATTTAGTTCAGGCCCTAGATACGCCTTCTTTGGATTTCCACCTTCTGGCCTGATTGCCTATAATTCCTCGTAGCCTCAAAAATACAGGTTTTTGGTTGATTTGTCTATTTTTCAAGTTTGTGGCACGCAGAACTGCCCCTCAAATTGAGCTACGAAATTGAAATGTTGTATGTAAATTTTTTAGGGGTCTTGGATGATCCATTTGGAGGTTTCAGCTTTTTACTTCAATATCTATAGTGTATCATCAACCTTCTCCTCATCCCCCTTCCTCCGAAATGTCCTGGATCAATAAGCAACGTATTGCGATGTTTGTAGCCTGATCTTCTATGTCGTATATTTTTTCAATGTAAACCAGGCTGTTACAGTCTTATCGATCAACGGTGAATGAGTGAGGGGATATCATCAAAATCCGCTTTGGGGTCCTAGAAAACCATTAAGACAATTTTTAGCCATGTCAGATATTTATTTTTATTTTTTTATTTTTTTTTCCTGAAAATAAAATCATTTACTCTGCTTGATACTGACCAAAGTCGCTCCAATTCGGCCAATCGGCTCAGTTTGGAGCCACATTAGATATCTATGAGTAAAGATGACTTTGGGTTAAAATTCAGTTTTACCCTATTTTGGGGGAGGGGGTGCTGAGAGGCCAAAAATATAAAAATTTTTGTGTTTCGTTTCAATAAATAGAGAACTCAAAGTTGTATAACATGTGTAAAAATCAACCTGCTAGGTCAATTAGGAGGGGATATACGGGGGGTTTCCCCATTTTTCACCTTTAAAAAATGCTGTTCCTCCCCTATCTTCTCACTAAATGGAACTAGGAAGTTGAAATTAGGTATATATATTTAGTAGGGACCCTAGATGCGCCTTTAGGGAGTCTCGACTCTTCAGTCCAACTTCATCCCTTCACAGCCACTCTTATTTTATTTTTTGAGTTTGTTCCTCGCATAACTCCCCTCCAAATTGAGCTGGAAAGTTGAAATTAAGTATGTACATTTAGTAGGTGCCTTGAATGTGCCTTTTGGGGTCTCGACTTTTTAACCCCCCTTGAACCCTTCCTACCCGCAATGCTGATTAGGAAAAGCGATGCTTTTTTTCAATTCTCATTATTGTAATACGTCACGAAAATGAGGCTAAAAAAGCATTACTTTTTTTTCAGTATTAAAGCGCTGATTTGAGAAAATTGTTCTAATTGGTAAATTATATGTGATTTGGGTGTTCTGCCTATTTTATGGTTTGTGATCCGCATTATCTTTATGTAATGATTTTATGAACAATGCATAGGTAGAGATAGGACCAAAATGGGAGGAGGGAGAGGCTTCAATATTGCCTAAAAAAAAAGTAAAGTGCTGGTCTTTTGTTAATTTTTTTGCTTTCAGCCGTTCTGTTCATGTGTGAGGAGAACATTTATTTCAGGAAAATCAGGAAGTAGTGCGAGGGCACAGATTTTGCTAAATACCCCGAATAAAAGGTCGAAAAATTAGTATTTAAGGGCATCTGTGAACTAAAAAAATTGTAATTTTACTGATTTTACTTCTGCAAAGTGTTAATTTATAAATTTTTGGGAGAACATTCGGGAGGGTGGCAAATTCACCATTGATGGGCGGGGGTAGGGTTAGATTGGCTTGAGCCCATTTCATGTCTTCTTCTCCTCTTATCTCCGCCTTTGGAATAATAAGTTATAAAAATGAATAAAGGAAGAGAAGAATGAAACGACGAAGACGAGGAGTAGATGGAGTAAGAAGACATTTTCATGTATTTTGAAAGTTATGAAATGCAGGTACGAGTACGTAGACGGTGGCTTTAGCAGTCTCTTCCACTTTATTTATCTGTACATCATCGAGCGTACACCAGTTACCGATTTTGTTTCCTTTACCCTTCCCTCCACCCCCCTCCATACACGAGTTAACTCTGAAACGTTGACATTTTAATCCCTTAATTTTCCATTCAACTGTTGCCACTTATAAAAAAAATAAAGTTGCTAAATTTCATTTACTCCAGAGAAGAAAATTCGTTGGTATTTTGAGTCTTCATTTTTCATATATTTATCAAGGATTTTACATTTTTTCTGATACTTTGCTCCCCATGGAACGAATTTCTTTGAAATAGGTGAAATTTAAAAAGATGACCGGTTCATCATTTCCGAGTGGTTTGGAGTACGCAGATTCTACTTCTTGACCTCCCCCTCCCCCCTCTCTTACTTCTTGAAACTATAGATCTTTACCTGTGTCGTGTAGAAAAAAAGCAGTAGGATGAAAAATAATCAGTGTTTAAAGCTGTACAAGTTTCATTTGAAACTTTTTTTTGTAGCGTTAATTTTTCGGTTATTTTTGGTCACTGGTTGATAACTATCGAATCGGTTTCAAAACTGGAAAATTAAAAAGAACCGCTTCTACGCGTGGTACTAAAAAATCGAATCGAATTTTACTCTTCGTATTATATATATATATTTTAGAGAAGAAAGACATTTTATATTTTGTAGGATACCCTGTAAGTATGTGAATCTACATTTTTTCACCTTTATCAAAATCACACTTAACGATACAATCAATACTTTTGAAATCATCACTCCATCTGGATAAGATTATTATTATTATAGCCTTCACAGACTTAAAATTGTAGTTACAACTTAAATATAATTTACATATAGTTTCTTATTTGACGTCGGGCCCAAATTTTGGGCATAGGCCTCCTTTAC
>FIZR01021751.1:0-23046 GCA_900060175.1 Ferrisia virgata | reverse complement strand
AAAATTGAGTTGAACTCCGTAACATTTGGCTCGTGGTGCAAAATTTTCAAACTTTTATAAACAGCAGTTTTCATCTCTAGCGATCCTTTAATTTTACTCTGAATCTGTTTTCTCCAGCATTGGTCTATGTGCCAACTGCATAAAAGCTTGTGATCGGCCTCTCCCATAACAATACACCATCCATTATAGAAAGCCGGGTCATCGTCAGTCATAAATACTATGGTTTTGATGGTTCCAACCTTTTCTTTTATTTTTGAAAAAAACGTTACCCATGCTTCAGTATCTTTCTTGGTCGAGAAACAAAAGGCGGAAGGATATTCATTTCCATAATGATCAACCACAACGATGGTGGTCAGATACAATTCATATTCGGTTGTAACGTGAGTGGAATCTACACAAATTTTTTCAGCGCCAAATCTTTTGAGCATCTCTAATTGAAAATCTGTACATATTTTACAAGATTTTAGTATGTAAATGACAAACTTATACAATCGAAGAGGAAAATTGGTGCAAAAATAATACAGTGTGAAACTGTGATAAGAAGTGACGTGCTGTGATTGGCTAATAAAAAATGCCTGAACTGTGCGGTGGAGCCATACGTTCAAACTTCTACACTTCGACTGATAAAACATCAACAGTCGACCTTCACGCTGGGTTGCCAAGTTTCTATATACTGGCCTGTTAAGTAGAGTCGGCCCTGGTATCCATCAACTTGAAGATTGTAAAGTGACGAAGAATAAGAATTGAAATGATGACATATTCGTGTTGTAGTTATCGACGTTATGATTACAAACGTGACTATATAAATTGGTAAGTTATATAACAATAAAAGTTACAAAAGCCCAGTACATAATTCGCAAACAGTGCCTGCATTTTTGGCATCACAGGTGATTCGTATCTGATCCTACTTCACTTGGCGTTGCTGTTAGGTAAATGAAATTTCGTAACGAGTTGAAATCGCATCTGGTCGCCCGCTCGCCTGCCGGCGTCCTCGCCAACACCTTCGAGTTACTCTCGGGGTTCGCGCCATAAATCATGAAATAAATCTCTCATTAAGTAAATGAAAACTTCAACAGATAACGCGCGATCCCCAATCTCTGGAGTCCGTATTGCCCGTCTCGCGTGCCCCTACACCTTGGTGCGCTTCGCACTCCTCCCACGTGTATTTGTTGTATACGTAGACGTCGTGCACTACACACCACACATACACGAAAGGTAACGAAAAACCAATGCGCCATTATTTCCCACGAGAGCGCTAAACAAATAAGTACGGCAACTTAATTTAGACGCAGGACCGAGCTCGCTGTAAATTTGTAATCATTTACGACGAAATAAAGACTCGAATTTGTTGTCGTACGACAACGACTATGTAGGATGAGTTTGCTACGATGGCGGTAGTAGCTCGGTTCCTCTCTATGTTTTAAGCCACCTTTTCGTGCGCCCAAAACTGCGAGAAAAGTTGTTTTTCGCACATGAAATAAATTTACGTAGGTATATCTTTTTTAGTGTGCGTGCCGGGGGTATGCTTCTCCTTTGTTTTTATCATTAATTTATCTGTTTGTATGAGAAAGCTGAATACGGGGACTGGTTTGCTCGACAAAGAGGATAGTATCTGTAATTCTCTCGTATATTTCGTTCTTACTCTGGTTTCTCGGTTATTAGCTTTGTCGCGAGATTTTCCACTAGGTTTTTTCTCGGTTGGCCTTCGTAGCCGAACTGTTCCCAGAAGGTTGGCGAAAAATTATTACTAATGAGCGTTTCTCATTTATCGTCGACTAATCGGCTAACTTTTCGTGTACTTTAGATTCATTTTGTAGCACGCTGCTTTTGCAAAAATAATGTGTCTACCATTGTACCGTACTGATTTCACTTGTTTGCAGCGAACTAATGACGCGCTTCGCTATATTTTTCGTAGTATAATTTTCGCCGAACATGGCCGATTCGCTACAATGCACAGCGGGTATAACCCTTTATTTCAGAACGAAGCGAGGAGGAAGAAGAGACGCGACGACGACGTCCGTCGGTGTTGTTGTTGTTGTTATTGTCATCGTCGTCGTCGTTGTCGCTGATTTCAAAAACTACCCCGACGACGAAGTGGACATAATTAAGGAAGTTTGCTTTGCACGGGAGAAGTGAGACGTTTTGTGTAGTCGTCGTCGTCGTCCGTTGTCTGGTCTTCTTTAATTTACGTAGAACTATTCGGTTCGTTCGTTCGATAGACGATACGATGGACTTGTGTGTGGCTGAAGTTTTGCTATGATAAAGTTTCACGGTTCAAGTTGAAATTACAATAGTTTTACCATCCGTAGTATCCGGTGTACCAAGGTGTTTTGTTTGTTCGAGTTTGGTATAACGATGCTGTGGAAGGGACCATGTTCGTTGGATTGCTTCTACGACGAGTATCTCGATGTTAAGGGCGAGGAAAAGTGGTACGATGGTCGAGTTGGATGGTACAAGTAAGGTACCTGTTGCCAATTTACTGCTGGATTGTGTGTTTAATTTTGGAATAGTGTATATATTTTTGAAAATACGTATTCGAGTGTAAGAGAATTAGGTTTCTGCAAATACGTATTATTTTACTAATGTAAGAAATGAGATGGTTGATCTCGTCGTTGTATTGCCCAGTGATCACTAGCCTAGCCCGGGAATTGATATTATAGTTTTTTTGTTGCTACATGAAAATTATTAATTTGTTTTTTTAGAACGTTTCGTTGCGTGGAGATGCTTGTAACGATGACTTTTGAAAAATTGAAATCTAATGAGTTTAAGCTCAATGGCAGATCCAAGAAAAAAATCCTCGTCATTGCTCATTCATCGATACTAAACCCCAGAATTATTATATGTCTTTCGAGCGGATTTACTCAAGATTCTTTTAACTTACGACAAGTTTGCTCATTCCGAACGCAACAGAGATTGGTTAGAGTGGTTGAGAGCATTTATTCCCAACGTTGATGCAACGCCCCTTCCGTCCCTGAATGTTTTTTTTTTTTTCAAAAAACTTCTCGAGGGCTACTGTAGAAACGATAGATTAATAATTCAGGAAGGGAAGTAAAAACCATACTACGAGAGAGAACATCGTTAGTGCAGTTAAGAGCCTCCTCTCCCATTCGCTATTTAAAAAAAAGGCTTGCAGGGGTGTAGAATGATACCAGAAGCATAAAAACAATTTTTTAAACACACCTTAAGCAACAGGCTCACATCTTAAAAGTGTTCAAATAAGTCACGTTTAAGTGTTGGTTCTCATGTACATCAATGTCCTTCCCCAATATGTATGGGTATGGAGGTAGAATCTGTGCCCAACAGCGTTTCAAACGGTCCCCAGGCCAAAAAGTGGACCATATCGAGAAAAAATGTTGACCAAAATTTTAGACCTTTGGAACCTGTGGATACCTCCCGACCTCCACAGTATATAGGGGGCTACAAGTACGCGAGCGCTCTGCTTGTAGATTTGCTTATTTCCCCCGTTCTCGTGGGAATGTACATTGAAAAGAGTTCACAAAAAAACGCAAGGAAAATCGAAATCAGACTACCCGGAAACGACGATGAATTGATGGAGAGATGGCGGATGGAGCAGGGGGCGGAGGCCCGGCTCTTTGGAAAGGTGCTCGGGGCCACTCACAAGGTGGTGCGAGAAGAGAATGCCGTCGTCAACACCAAGGTGTCCTTGAAGAAGGCCATCGACAGGCTAGCAAGCGTTGAAGAGGAGGTGCACCACCTGCTGGAGGACCGTGCAATTAGGAGGGACACCTCAACCCAGGCAGGAACAGAATTGGTGCCCCCCGCTAACCGCGCAGCAGAAGATAACCCCGCGGTAGGAAATCTGGTGGACAGCCTATCACCAGACGCTCGGCACGCTCGACAACTCGGTCTTCCTTGGTGAATCGCCAAACACCACCGTGGCAGTCAAGGAGGAAATCGAGCAGATGACAGCCGAGTTGAGTGCGCTGCGCCTCAGGTTAGCAAGTGTGGTGGCGCTAGTGGCGACCCCAGTTGACGAGTTGCCCGGGCCCAGCAGCCGCGCTTGTTCAATGGCACTACACGAGATGCCAGAGAGGACAGAGACAGCCAGGGTGGAAGTCACCAAAAAGTTTGCGTCCCTGGTACTCCGGCCTGGTGCACCGTCCATACGGATCGGGTGGTGCAACACCAGGGTCCGGAAATACGTGCGAAGATACAGGCCAAAACGTGTTTTTCAGTTACATTTGTTTCTTGTCGTACAATGAAGTTGGAAAATTGAAATTTCTGTCGTGACTTTATATCAATTGAAAGTATAAACAGGATTTTTTTCAATGATTTCTTTTCCTGTTACATGCGTTTAAAATTTTCAAATGATAATTGTTGAAAAACTAAGATTACATCAATCACGAAATTTGTTTAGAAAATGAGTTTTTCATGTAAGAATACACCATGAAAATTTCAGAATCCGGAAAGTGGTGGAAGATTAGGGGTGGGAGCTGGCGTTTCTACAACCCCGCTAGTCGGTTTTAAAAAAGGGCTGAGGGAAGGCTGCTCTAAGGTTGGGAATGTATGCTCTTAACTACTCTATCCCCTTGTATGGTTTTCACCACCTCCTTTCGGACAGAAAGCCAACTATAGTAAATAAAAAAATAAAAAGTAGGTGTTTAAGTAAGTAAAAACAAATATTTATCAAAAAAAATTACCGAAGCGCTCCTAGCGGAACAGCAATAATACTGCAAAAACCGTTTGTTGAAATGTTGAAAAAGAATGCAATTTGACCGGTTGATTTTTTTGGAAAATGAAAAATTTCCAAAATTTATCGACTTTTATTTCCAAAATGATGAAAGCTGTGTTCAAAAAGGACACAATTCCAAAATGTACGCAAGTTAAGGCGTCATTTTTAAAATCCTTTTTTCTTTTTTTGCATAGTTTCTTTCCTCAAAGCAGTCAAAACTATAAAAGCATTTTATACCCGTGGAGAGGGTTTGGCGCGTTCCTTGTCATCGCTTCAGTCAATATCCAGAACAACAATCATTTATTAAATCATTCTTTAATACTTATCTTTCTTCTATCGCACTGATGAAATCATTTTCATCAATCACTTCGGCATAAATATAGTTGCTGGCTGGGTATACTGATGCAATTTACGAATGTTTAGCCTTCATTTACTTTTCAGGCAATTAAAAAAGTTGTAATAAATTCATCACAACGTTCGCTGTACCTTTTCAATACAAAGATGGTATCTGTATTGTGAATGTTTTTTTTTAAAAAAAAAAAAAGCTTTTCCTCGCGTTTAGGAATCGAAATCCTTTGAAAAGCGACACAGCTCACTGTCCCATATACCAAGCCTTACCATACATAGTTTTTTTCAACTTTTATTTTTTTACCCGAAACATTTTTGCTCGATATAAATATACCTTTAGGTATATAATACAGAACATTACTTTATTTTTCGTCTCACTCTTCTACCGTTTACGGAATACCCTATTGTTATCCATTTCTCTAAAGGTCGTGATAGCAATCCAATACGTAACCATTATTACCTATTTTAAACCTTTTATTTTCCTCTATAAAAGGTATTATCTTTTTCTTCCACATTCACATTGATTTAAAGCGATATAAAATTGGAAGCTTTTATAAGTTCCGTAAGGTTACACTCTAGACTGAAGTTTTCCATCGTTATCGTAACAGCGGACTTTTCCACTTGATCCATTTAACTGGTCGTGTCGTTCGATTTCCTCCCCTGACCCCACTTCCCTCATTGTTGGGCCAACGTCATGTCGTATTCTCTCTTCGAATTCAGAACAATGAGGTTCCGTTTTAATGTACATTATATTCGAGTATAAGGGAGTTAAAAAAAAAAACAAATATACGCGCGGACACAACTCCATACAGAAACGTTGGTTCACGAAATTAGTAAGAAAATTTGATGCTGTGGATAATTATTTTTCACTGGTATATAAATTAGAAAGATGTGCATGATGTGCCTTCTCAATTCCACAACTCAAAAATGATTATTAAAAATTTTTTTTGCTATTATTGATTTTTGAACTTGATATTTTGGTTAGTGAAGTACGAATGGATAGTGTGTATGATCTATTTAGGAGTTTTACGTCTTCGCAGCTCTTTAATGATATCACGCCATTTGGTGTGGTCGAATGCACCCTGAATATTGAACGAGATAAGTGCCACAAATCGATCTCCTTGAAGTTTTTGAAATGTCATTTTGAAAAAAAATCGACAAACACCTTGCTAAACACTTCAAAAACTTCAAAAAATATCATTGACCAGAATATAAAATCCAAAAATGTATGGTATATCAACTGATATCAATTTCCCATTTTCCTTCTGTCGGTTAGTGATAACAGATGACCTGTTCATAAACAAAACGACTCGAGCAGTCCGGATAGTCGATTCGTTTTCTGGGAATTCTTTTTCTGTAAAGTTTAATTTAAATTACTAATAGAATATTAAAAAATCAAAATTTAAATTACAAATAAAATATTAAAACTTAAAATCCAACTGAATTTCTTCAGTGACATACAAATTCTCTTCTTCATCCAATTCAATTTTGTCCTTTGCGAACAGACTATGCTAAAATTCATGATATGCTAGACGAAATACTCTACTTTGAATCAGACTAAGAAGATCCTTCTTCTTCTTTATAGTAATCGCAGGTTGAAAAAGATGCAGCGGCGAAAATCGAATTGCTCCAATTGTTTCAATTTCTACTGGCGACGCAGCATTACGAGATTTTCTTTTATAAAATTTATCAGCGAAATTGAATCAGAGGAAATTGCCATCTTCGTAATCATATTTGTAGTTCACAAACTGAGCAGATTTATTAATCTGTATCCATTTTAAGGCCAGCCCCTTCATTTCTTCTCCATTTGTATTGAACTTGACGTTTCTCAAACATTGGTCAGCCAACTTTTTCATATTAAATACTGCTCACGTCTGGGACGACGCTCTTGAAATTTATTGAATTTTTATTCTTCTTAATTTGCAAGCTTTCTAGAACTAATCTTTGTTTTTTATTTTCTTCGATTGTCAGTACTTCAGGATTATCAAAATTAAAAACGTGATTCAAGTTTTGTCGTTCCTGATGTCATTACGATGTAGTTTTTTTAATTTTAGGTATTGTTTAGTTTGACAAATGTTACTCTTACTGCAGTGTGTGCAGTCCAGGGATGTAAAAAAGGTTCTTTGGACCGTTACCTTACTAAAAATGTCAGCACTGGCTCATGGTCAAGTATACCCTCTCGCTTGGCAAAGGTTTTCAAAAAAATTCTGTAGTGAATTCATTTTCTCGTTGTTTGCAGTCGTTAGTGAGATGAGGAATGAGATGATTTAGTTGACAAAACAATTAAATGATTTAACGATGTTTATATTGAGTAAACGTGTATTGAAAAAATATTTTCACAACCTATTTTGCTGTGCGATGTGAATGTTGTCTTTTATTTCCTCCGCTCCGTCGTTCTGTAAACATACGATGAGAAAAGAAAAAGCCAAGTCAAAAGAGGCTGAAGTATCAAACAAGGAACAGATTTCGTGTGGTGTTTTTGTTTCATTTTCGACGTATAATTCTTTTCTGTTCGGTTCGGTTTCTGGTTGGCGTAATGTATTGTGTTTTGAAAAAAAATGCGTGGTTGGTGTTTTTCTTGTGTAGGCCAACTCGTTGGTATCGTAAAGTTTTGTTATTACTAATTTCATCTTATCTTTCGTTGACAAATAACACGAAAAGTTTGCCCTTATCTCGGTCGAATTCGCTGTGTAAGTTAACGAATACTTTTTGGTTGGCTGGTTGTTTGGTCGATCTGCTCTCAGTTTGGTTTCCTCTTCGCTTCTCTTGAAGTCGGTTCGGTAGTAGCGAGATTGATTTATTAAATTTCGCCAACGAACCGTTCGAAATAAAATTTTAATTGTTAAAGTTTTCGCTCTTTTCTGAAAGCGTATTTTCCTCCGCCACATGTTGTTTTTTCCCCCTGATTTTCTATGCTATATTGTCAATGAAAATCAGGCTATTATGGCCTATCGACCTATGGCAGATGAAGGGGAGGACGATATCAACAAAATCCGTTTCGCGGTCTTAGAAGAAGATTTAGACCATTTTTGACCTTGTCAGATATTTATTGTTATTTTTTTATTTTCCCCAAAAAACCAAATTAATTTACTCTGCTCAATACTGACCAAAATTGCTCCAATTCGGTAGCGGATTAGGTGTACATGATCGGGGACTACATTGGCTTAAAATTCAGTTATGCCCAAATTTAGGGAAGCAGGTGATGAGGGGCCAAAATCGCAAAAATTGTTCCCTTGTTATGCCAATCGATAGGAAATCTGAAGTTGTATGCAATATTCATAGATGAGCCTCGTGGGTCAATGAAGGAGGTTGAATTTTGGGAGTTTTCCTCCTTTTTGACCTTGAAAAACAGCTATTCTTCTCGTATCTACCCTCAAAATTGAGCTAGGAATTTGAAATTTGGTATGTGGACTTGTTCGGGGCTGTAAATGTTCCTTTCGGCGGTTTCCGACTTTTCAAACCAATTGTATCCTCTTACAGTCCAAAAATGTGTTTTTTAGGTGTTTTTTCTTATTTTTTGAGTTTGTTCTTCGTCTGTCTCCCTTTGAATTCAGCTAGGAAGTTGAAATTTGTTATGTAGTTTGAGTATAGGGCCCAGATGTTCCTTCCGGGGATTTTGACATTTTAGTTCCATCTCACCTCTTCTTAGCCCCAAAAATGTAGTGTCTTGGTCGATTTTCCATATTTTTTGAGTTTGTTCTTCGCATATCTGCTCTTCAAATTGAGTTTGGTGATCCCCCCCCCCAAAGAAAATTCGACCCACCCTAGTATTACACTTTCAATCATGCGAGTCGTGGTGAGGCGAGTTGATTTTGATTTCAGTGGTTTACTTGAAACTTTCACGAATATGATTTCATCAACTTCGAGTAGTGTACTTCTCTTTATTTGGTGACTAACTAAAAATCACACTTTTTTTTGGTCCTTTCACTGCGTTCATATTCGTAACGTTTGACCAAGCTGTCGTTGAATCTTTTTTAACGCTTTGTTAGTATTCTTTATTGCTCCCAGGATGTGGTGTAGTGTGCACTGCCACGACACTAGCATACCTTTTGAACATTCGCGTCGCATCATCCTTCTTTCAAATAAAGCAGACCAAGTAATTTGTTATTTAAGAGTGGAGCGTGCTACGCCAAAAGTTGATTCTTGTTTTAATGGTGAACCCGCAAAACTTCGGTAATTAATGCTTTACATAATTGTCGCCATCGTTTAATGCTGTGCGTAGTATGTGTACGACTAGCGTATACACGTGGATTAGTTGCGAAGTAATGGGGGGATTGTAGGGAGAAGTGTGGCTTTTATTTTGAAATTCCTCGTTTTTAACGGATGTAGCTGGCGTCGTCCCCGTTCGGGCGCCATATTTGTTATGTTATCCCACGCATAGTGGTTTGGATCTTTTTTCTTAAAATCGAGCATTGGGCATAAAATTTTGGGTGTTGTTTGATCCATATGACCCCTTCTAGAAAAACTTAAGAAAATCGTTTCAATAAGAAGGAATCCTGTTCATAAAAAAATTGAATACCGTTGTAGTAGTTTCATATTTTTTATTTGAATCCAAAAAATTGACAAATATTTGCATAGCAAGATACAAAATGGTATTGTCGATGGGAAAATATTCATTTTTTCGTATCTACATTTTTAAAACATCACGTGAATTTGGATAATGAATCATATTCCAATCAAAATACCAGAATATATGTACAGAGTTGAAGATGCAAAAGTAAAACTAGATGAAAAAACAGGAGTAATGCAGAACAAAATTTTACTTCCGAAGTTGACAAACAAAAAAAACTTCTAAATATAATCACAGGAATCCGCATTTGAGGTAAAAAATGAAAAAAATTCGACCTTGAGATGCACAATTTTACCATCGATATCAACATCACAATCATCCGCAAAATCTTTCCCGAGGATTAGCTGAATGCGTTTGTGTATAGATTGTGCATTTTTCGCGCAATTGATTGTGAGGTCAGATACCGCGGCTTCTTTAGCTAAACAATTGCGTGGTGAAATGCAGTCGAACCACGCTCTGCTACCATGTTGGCAAAAAGGCAATTAAGTAGTGTACACACAAGCAACATATGGGCAGCTGAATGCGTTTGTGTATAGATTGTGCATTTTTCGCGCAATTGATTGTGAGGTCAGATACCGCGGCTTCTTTAGCTAAACAATTGCGTGGTGAAATGCAGTTGAACCACGCTCTGCTACCATGTTGGCGAAAAGGCGATTAAATTGTGTTTCATACAATAGGTAGCATTACAGGTAATCGGATAATATTTTATATTGGCCAGTGTGGCTAGGATGGATGTGACAACACTTGGTACTCCCTTCCTTCCACCATTGAACAACCTTCGAGGCGCAGACGATTCCTTAGACGAATCCTTGGACCTTCAAATTTCATCATCATATTCGTTATCTTAATCTGGAACTCACTCATTTTATAAAGATTTTTAATGGGCAGGTCGTGATAACTTTTTTTTTCTTCGCGTTATTTTATCGGTTTAAAATACCTACGATTAATAATGGTGAATTCCCTTGCCGATGTAAGCTAAAATTTCTTGGTCCAACTTGCTCTTGAAATATCTAGATGGTTAAATACATTTTCAAGAATACTCGGATTTCCAGGTTAATACGAACGAATGTAACCTGTTTTTTGCTGGCTGATGTGTTACTCGCTAGTGTTAACAATGTTTTTTGAGAGTTTGCCATTATATGTTGTGAACGTGGTATGTGATGAAGATCCCTGTTCCTGTACTTCCCTACCTCGCTCGTTGTGTTTTCATGTATAGATGAGGATGTTGGAGGAAGGGAAGCGATATACAGCGTTGTTGGTAGTAGTTACGATGACGAGGACGATGTGTGCGCTAGAGAGCTTTCTAATTTATGGTTATTACGAGGCGTTTAAATGGGCGAAGTTTAAACCGCGCGCGAGAAGCTTTTTTTTTTGGCGCTTCGCTGTAAATTATCGTCCTCATTTTGAGCGCTTCTTTTCGAAACAGCGCACGCTGGTTGGTGGGATTAGGATAAACGAGCTGCCGAGCTATTCTAGTCGAAAAATTGCCTATGGGAGTGGCCGAAGTGAAGAAGTCGAGTCGAGAGAAGAATGAAGAAGAATGTAAATCGGAAAGCGATGGTGGGTTGTTGTTGTTGTTGCTGTTTTTTTTTTTGAACATGAGTCTGACCTTTTATCATTAATTGTTGGTTAATATTTTTAGGTAGGTACCATTGGACTAGAAGTCGATGAGTATATTTCAAATGTAGCCAGATCTTGATATTATACAAACACATCGAAAAGTTGAATAATTTTCGTAAATTTGAACATTTTGTTGGGTACACATTGTTATAAATTCGCTTTTACGATGTTTAGTATATTTTTCGTCATTTTACCATTTTCCTAAGTTATGTTATGTTTGTACTCGTCTGTAGTGTATGTGGCGCAACGATACGATGTGTAACTTTTATACAATGTGTGTATACGTACGTGGGTATAATGTTCGTGTGTAAGTATAATGCTGTAGGTGTGTATTGAGTTGGGAATACGAGTATGAAAGGAAACGATAGGATTGAATGAAATACGCTACACTCGTCCATACTAAAATATGCGAAAATGTGGTGTTTGGTTCGTGTGTTTTTGTTGCGATTAGATTTTTTTAGCGGCTGTTGGGGTAAAGGCTACGACGAAGATGGAAGTAGAAGAGCGCTAAAAACGTATGAAAATTGCGGTAAATAGCGATGGGGTTTGCGCGTTTGATGTGCATTTAATTAATTTAATGCGGTCGTATTACCTTTTAATGGTCGTTCATCTGTGCGCTTGTGATCTTGTAATGAAATATTATATTCTTGTTATTGTGAAAAGGGATGGCTGGTTTTTTGATGCTTGCTAGCTTAGCTAAATACGTAGTAATACATACCTCTCAGTGTAATGCTGACACAAGGCGGGCTGCGGGAGTGATACGTTGTAAAGACTGCCTTTACTATACTATTTTCCCATTTTAATTATCTCGCGTTCGTTGGCCTGCTTTTTAAAAGGTAAATATTTTTTTTAATCGTGAAATCGAAGCAGTATTACAGGAACGTTCTAATAATACACTTGAGGTGCTTTGAATATAAGTCTAGTTTTACCATAAAAATCTGGAAATGGTGAGCGATAATTTTGGTAATTTTTGAAAAATTTTCTGAAGCGAGCAGTCCTTTGGTGTCTATGAAGTAACTGACGGGTGAAATGAAAAATGTTCATGTTACGAAAATAATTCCAAGAAACAGTCATTGAAATGTTGAAAAAAAAAAATTGAAATTCGCTGAATCAATTTTTTTGGAAATGAGAAATTTAGTGAATAAACTTTTTACAAATGGGACTGAAGTACAGAAAAAAATGTTTATAGAGTTTTTTTTTTGGCTCCAGCTTTTTGACTATATTTAACTAATGTGCACCTAGTTAGTTACGTGAAAATCGCGATCGAACATAAAATAATGTCTGTAGCCATCGGATGCCCCAATTGGCCGTTAGGTAGCTAGTGATGGAACCGTAATTTTTTTTTGCCTCCGGAGATTTTTTCCTCAGCAGTATTCACTTTCGTTGATTTAACGTATTTTTGAAAACCCACCGGAGGAAAACCAATAGTTTTATTTTGAAAAATTTGATTGAATGATTATTGATTTCAAAAAGAGCATTTATTTTTTTATATTACGATTAATGTCTCTACCTTCTTTTTGAGAGATGACAAAAAAAAAGGTTACTTTTTCACACGTTTTGAAATATTTTAAAATAATTTTAAAAAAAATTCAATTTTGAAAAAATTTTAATTGATATAAATGTAGTATAGCCCATCATAATGCATTAAAGTTATCAGAAGCCTTTTTTTCTCCTCTACTGATTTTTTTTTGAAGAATAAGAAATCAAAGAAAATAATGTATATTTCTCATATAAAATGAAGATATTTAAGGACCATTGGAAAAAGTAAAGGAAGGAAAAATCGCTGAAGATGGTTTAGATGAGTTGAAATAACTGTATTGGACTGATTGCAATTGAAATTTTTTCAAAATCGATTTTTTCTCGAATCATTCCAAAATATTTCAAGAAGTGTGAAAGAGGCTAGACATGAAAAATTATCTTTGTTGATTATTTTGGGTAAAAATAACATTGTTAAACCCATTTTTTGATATAATTTTTTTTGAAATTTTTTACAATTTTTAGTATTTTGTTAGCTTTGAGCTTTTTGGCTGAGCAGGGTAAATTTGAACTTTGAGGGCTAAAATTTTTACCACGATAGTTTGAGGTTACTTTACAACTATTAAACACTAGCCGTTGTCAATTTTCCAAAATTTGCAGGAATCGATCCAATTGGATGTATTTTTTTGCCCGTCCAGTACTTCCATTGGGCAGGAATCGGCTCTTTCAAAAGTTATAATTTGAAAAGAATCGTATATTTTTGTAGCTTTTGATACGGATGTGTTGGTAGACATTGCATTGATTCTGATTGATTTCGAATTCATGTACGCGTTTGATTTCAACGAATAATTGTGCATCTGATTAAAAAAGTGGCTGAAATTGAGGCATTTTCAAATAACGATGTTGTAGGTTTCACGTTTCAGTGCTTCAATTTCATTGCTTATTTGATCCACACACACATTAGTACTTTCTGAAGTTTCTTTTTCAAACTCAAACATTATTGGATTGCAAATCTAGATGATGAGTATCAAAGCATTGAGGGTAGGGTTCAGTGAGGCTAAAAAGTCGAAACCCCCAAAGGCACATATAGGGCTGCTACTGACTATGCATACCTAAGTTCAAGCTGTAATGACCGAGGAAACTCGTGAATGAAAAACTTCTATTTCTTTTTAATATGTTTTATTACGACTGATCTATACTTCACTCGATTTCAGACTCGACTAAACTAAAACTATAACAACTAGCAACTCGAGTTTTCGAATCTATTATCTTACTATTTAGGGTAGGTAGGTTCTAATCTATAGATAGGTATAGTCTAAAGTTTATTTATTATATTATCTTAATTATCTTAAAGCTATTGTTAGTCTACATATGTACATCTAGTATTGTATGCGTATAGTATCATTACAAAGTTTCTAGCCAAATTTGAGGGAGACTTATGCGTGGAGAAGACTTTAAAAATTAGAAAAATCTATCAAAAAACTACATATTTAGGGCTGTGGGAGGGCCAAATGGGGCTGAAAAGTCGAGACCCCCAAAAGGCACATATAGGGTACCTATTGGCTGTACACACTTAATTTCAATTTCCTAGCCCAATTTGGAGAGAAATTATGCAAGGTACAACTAAAAAAAAAAAAAAAAAAATGAGAAAACCTGACCAAAAAAACACGTTTTTGGGGCTGTGAGAGGGTGCAATGAAGCTGAAAAATCGAGACTTCCAAAAAGCACATCTAGGGCTCTACTGAATGTACATATCAAATTCCAACTTCCTCGCTTGGAACAGCCCTTTTTCAAGGTCAAAAAGGGGGAAAACCCTCATATCTCCTCTTCTAGTTGACCTAAAAGGTTCATATTTGCATATGTTATGCAGCTTTGGATTCTCTATCGATTAACTAAAAAAGGAACAGTTTTGTGTTGTGAGCATCCCCTCCCTCAAATTAGGGCATTCCCACTTATGCGTAAATGCGTCGCCGAATTGAGTCCATTGACTGAATTGAAGCGATTTTGGCCTATATCGAGCGGAGTAAATGATTTTAAATAATGTTGGGGGGGGGAACTAAAAATAAATATCTGACATGTCCAAAAATTGTCATAATGATCTTTTAGGACTTCAGAACGGATTTTATGGGTATTCTCTCTCCCTCACCACCACTGGTTGATGGACTGTAATAGCCTGATTTTCATTGACAATATGGTGTAGAAAATCAGGCTTAAAAAAATGCTCCTGGTCAGCGAATATTTGTGGCTGAAATTAGTGCATTTAATATAGCATTTAAAATGCATACTTATCATAATTTAGAATACCTTCATTGTCATCCATAATTAATTTTTTCAACAGATATGAGGGCATTTGGTCCATGAAGTCTTTATATTTAATTATAAGGTGACAGTCGATCCGGCATTTGGGTTTTGGAATTATATGGAATTACCATTTTATGAAGCTAAAATCTTCGTAGGGGAAGGTGGGGGAATTGTGCGCACTCAACTTTGAACGACTGTAGAAAAGTCCCTCTCAAAGATTAAAAAACCTTAATTGCAGGATATTGAAGCCAAATCTATCTATTTTAATCCCTCCAATCACCGAAAGTTTATATTCAAAAAGAAAGAAGTTATTCACAAAAAAGTCATTTGCGCACAATTCACCACCCCTTCGGGTAATTGTGCGCATGGGTAGGGTAATTATGAGCATGTTGAAATGAAACATGAAAATCATGAAACCAATATTTGAGTCACATTCTAACAAATTTATGAACTTAAACTATTATCTATACGATTTCCGCTGTTGACAAAAATCACAGATGTAGTTAGAAGGGTGGTCCCCATCTGTGCACTTTTTGTGGGCCCAGGTCTTACAGATGTTGCAGCAGAACCATAGTTCGCTTTTAACGGACTCCCCACAAATATTGCAAGTTTCTTTTATATCGGATTCTTCATTATCGTCGGAGTCATCTTGTAACGGCACAACCATATCATCCAAGTCGGACGAATATCACTCTCAGAAACCACCTTCGCCTTGGCTCCTTTTGTTTTTATTTTTTTCCTGATTCGCTGATAAATTCAATTTTCGTTTCGCTTGCTTTTGACCCTTATTGTTTTCACGTTCTTTGCGTTTTTTTTCTCGCAATTTTAGCTTTTTCTAGCTGGGGGGGGGGGGGGGGTAGAGGTCAAAATTTCCGAATGCAATTTGTTTGTTTGATAAGTTTTTCATGTTGTCTTGGAAGAAACGTCTGAGGCACTTGGTACTGGTTTGGTGTTTACTTCCATCAGTAACGAATTAGTGATATTTGCGCCCTCATGAGACAGAGTGGTTGAGGAATCAAATTGAGTCATTGAAGACGTTGCTGGAAGAACGAGCATTGGAGTTTCATTATCTTCGAAGACGATTGGAACGGCTGGCACATTGCGGTGTGGAATAAAATTTTCTTCAGTGAATTTTCCTGAGTCGAACGGCCAAATTCCTGCCGAAGCAAATACCGATTTAGCTTTACCAATAGTAGCCACTTCTTCATAAGCCTTGGCGAGATTTCTTCTTCATAACATATTTTTTTTTTTTGGCTTTTGACCTAAAACAATCTTGTTATATGTTTAAAGGTATACGTTGCCAGTTTTACTTTTTTTCGAACACACGTCGTTTCGTTTAAATTGACCTGCACACAATTACCCACTGCGCACAATTCTCCCACTTTCCTTTACACTGCAAATTCTCTAAAATTAGGGTTAGATGTGATTGCAATCACACAATTGCTGAACCGGAACTTCCAAAACAGGATTAGTGCTGCTCTACATAAAGGGCAACTGGCAACTGACAACTAGCAACCAGAAACTGGCCAAAAAATGAGCAACTGCTGTTTTTTTTCATTTGTTGTCCCTACATAGAAGGCAACTGAAAATGTGAATGCGTAGTTGGAAGTCGAAAAAGTTGATAAAAAATTGTATTTCTTTTATGTTGTTTGTGTTGCTTTTCATATCAATAATTTACAAGTACTAATTAGAAAAATAATATTAGAATCTGTTGCACGATTTTTCTCTCTGTTGAAACACCTTCAATTTTTTTTCTTTAAGTTCTAATGCGCGTTGGATGCTTGTTGGCCTCTTAATTTTAATTTTACCTACGCTGCCGGAGTTGGAATTTCTACCTACAAAATGAAAATGAAATAAGCATTTTTCATTTTACACAATTGAAAAAAATACATCCATGATGCCTTATACTTGAGGAATATGTGGAGTCAACTTCATCATCCAGTTCGTCATCTATTCCCACATCTTCCATAAAATTGATTGGAGTGCTTGGGGTAGATGAATTTCCAAAATGACCTTGACAGAGAACTGGTTGGGAGTCATGTATCACCTCAGGTGTGCTATTGCTGGCACTGCCACCAGCTAGAGATTGTGATTCAGTAGTGTAACCATCAAGATTCTCTGTTGTTCTCCTTTGCTTCATACTCTTTTTCAAGAAGCTGTGAAGCTTCAGGAAGTGTTCCCACGGACCTGTATATATAAGGTCATCCTGGTCACCTCCTTCATCACCACTTTTATGGATAGTCCGGTTCTTCAATTCTCTACTGTACACAGTCCTAATATTCTTCCATACTGATTTGACAGTTTTAACTGCAATAGGGGACCTCCAAAACAGGATTATCTTCATCTAATGAATGCTTTTTTTATTCTGGATCCTTGAAAAGTAGATGTGTACAATATCCACCTCATTCACCGACAGTGCCTCGGGGCAGTGCCACTTTCATTTAGGTACATATGTACCTACGATTCAAATCGATTCCAATTCAATCTGACATAATCATTAATAAAATTATCGATGTTGGGATGTAGTATCAACGTTAGGTGTAAGCCTATTATCTCATGTTGATTCTTTGATATGGCAGTCGATAGGAAATTTCCTTTCGAGATGTTAATCTATTCAACTCGACTGTTTCGAGTGCCTATCTATTGGTTATTTTTTTCCATTTGGAGAAGTCCGTTTTCTATTTAATAACTAATACCGACGAATACTTGCGCGCGATCGTGAAAATATATACACGAAACGAACGATAATTTTATCAAAGAACGATAACGAATTACTCGCGGCTGACGGCGGCATGGCGGCGTTATCTCGTCATCCGAGCCGAGCTTTAAAATTTACAGTTTGTTTAATACGCATAAATCGAGCGACGATAAAACGTGTGTCGTCTTTTAGTAGTATTTTTGTGAGCGGTGTGTTCGGTATGGTAGGGTACGAAACGATACGATACGTTGATCGAAAATCGCGTTACTCTGTAAACGAAACATAGTTGTAGAAGAAGTACTGCACATACCCAGACAGACGTACGTAATATAGAATCTTGGATCATTTTACAGAGCGAGGAAAGAAACGTTAGGATTTTGTATTCGCATTCGCATTCGCATCGTGTGCCTAAAACAAATGCACAACGCATCCGAGGTGACGATCGCCTCGTCCGAATTGGAAGAGAACGTGCTGTCGTGCGAGCAAATCGATCAATTCCATCGAGTCGGCTATTTGGTGGTACGTGAATTGTACACGTTGCAAGAGGTAGAATGTATAAAAAAACTGTTGGACGAAGCGTTCGACGAGGCTCATCTGGTCGTCGAACGTACGTCGCCTTTCGATCTGCCGGTGGGTCAAAAATTTCGTATCGAATTTCAAGGGCAGAATAACCAATCGGCGTCCATTCTGCTCGTGTGTACCGGCGTCGGTGTGTCTGGTACGAAAATCGAATTAATTTCGTGGATCGGCGGAGTAAAATCGGAGCTATTGAGATTGGCCAGATTGCCCAAGATGACCGTACCCGTTGGCCAGCTGCTACGTAGTCGTAAAGCCGATCATTTGGTGAATCAGGCTCATTTCTTTTTGCCTAACGATCGCAAAGAATGGCACCAGGATCTGGAATATCGTAAAATAATCGACCCGAACTGGAAAGATATTAATAATATGGGTAGCTACGTGAAAACTTTCGTCAGCGTTGATCCGGCCAGTACGCTTTTGGTGATACCGGAATCGCATCACGAAGAATTGTTCCTAAATGAGACGAAAAACGCGGACGAAAAGGAGGCGTTGGTTAGACGGAAATTTCTTCTCGAACGATCGGTACACGTTAATTTACGACCGGGCGATACGTTTTTCATGCATCCGAAATTGGTACATAAATGCGCCACACCGGCGGCCGACGTCCAAGCCGGAGTACTCGATAAATCTCGCAAGACTTTCGTGAACGGATTCTCATTTCCTGGAGCGAACGGACGATCGTATCCTGGTAAAGGTAGCGCCGTTATGATCGACTTGAACGTTCCGTCCAGTGTTAAATTTACGTGAAAACCAACGTTCGTCGTGTACGAATTCGAGTCATTTTTTTCTTATGCTTTTTTTTTCTTCTTTTTGTTAAACGTTTATTTTGTTCTAGAGTTGTTTTTTTTTTTTTTTTTTTTTTTTTTTTTTTTTTTTAAAGTTTTTTTTTTTTTTTGGTGTTTTTTTTTTTTTTTTTTTTTTTTTTTTAATTTGTCTTCGATGTTGACTTGTCGCTGACTCTCGTGTCATGTTCATTGTTTCGAACAATTTCGTAATCGTTAGAATTTAACTGGTTTTCTTCTTTCTTTTTTTTGTTTTTTGGCGAGAGAAGATGATTATTTTACGTTTTTTTTTCCTTCTATTTTCTGTCTTCTTTATTCGTCAATGCTGCTTGATTGGAAATAATATGAATTCTTGCTCGTTCGAATTCGTACTCTCCAGATCGTTTGAAAGTTTCTCTCCCTCGTGAAGCGAATAATTACATCGTAGAATTCCCTTCGCCCTTTTATCGCTTCGACATCCGTTCTGTCGTCGTCGTAGTTTCTTCGCGATAATTTTAATTGCGCTAATTTTTACTCGTTCTTTTCTAATTTCCAGCATTTTTAAAGCTTTTGACGTGGCGTTTTTCTTTTTTTTTTTCGTGCCGATGACGACGAAGGTATACAATTTTGCCCTCTTGCCATTTGCAACGTCAACTCGATAATATTCAAATTCAATTTATAGAAGATGTGTTACTCGTGCTCATTTGAATTTCTTCGTTTATCGACGAACATAAGTTAAAAAGAAGTTAATCATTGGGTAGATTTTGTATTTGATGAGAAGGAAGATACGCGAAATTGAATGTTTTTATTCTTCTGTTTTGTTCGAGCCTTTTACGCTTTCTGGTTTGTGAAATCATTGTGCCGATTCATTAGTCCTGAGTATGTTAAAGTATGTGTGGGTGTAAAGAGAAAGGCCGACGATTGAAAATGTTGAACAATTGGTTCCTAAAATGAAGGGTAAATTGACAAAACAACAGCCGTATTGTGTAGTAGCTGTGCAGATGACGCCGTTGTATGTGTTATGTTAAAAATCTAAGAAAACTGAGAAAAAACGGCGATTTACGAGAAAATTCATTTGTGTAGTCGAATAATTTATTTACAATAAATAATACTCGTTCTTATATGATTTTTTTTCTATGGATGCTGATATTTTAACATTTTCCTCTTTCAGTACAATTAATAAAGGAAAATTAGCTTAAAAAAGTTATGTTGCTGACGAAAAGTAGTACTTCCAGGATTTTTGCAGGAAAACGTTCAGAAGGGTGTCAGTAAGCACAACTTAGAACCTGCACCCCCAACTCTTTGTGGCTTTTTGAAAGGGGGGAGGGGTTTGAACGCGTGGTCAAATTCGAGTTTTACCCTAAAGTCTGAATACAAAGCTACATAGAGATGAAAATGATTGGAAAACTAGATTCCTGATGATATCAAGCTCGACTAATTTTACTCAAAAACAGGCCCCACGAGAAGGGGGAGGGGGTTCAAAAATAACATGATTTTCATCGCACCCTAAATTGTTCAGATTTCGACCAAAAATTTGAGAATAATGAATGAGCTTCCATGCCGTACTTACGGGTATAAAATGTAAGTCTCGTCCTCTCTGAAGAGAGGGGGGGTCACTCTTTATTTATTTTCCTTTTGTAAATGAGGGGTGAAGAACATCAACGAAATTATTCTCGTAAAATTTTCTTTTTCAAAAGTCAGTTATACTGAGAGTAAGGTCGTCGATTCGCCCTCCATCCACCGCTATTTAAAAAATGATGGAAAATTAACCAATGTCGATGTGTTTAATGGTGGAAAATTTTAACCCACCAGAATATTTATGCAAAAGTGCACAGTATCACTCTTACGTAATGTGAATAACTCGATTTGTAGATGAGTGCGTATGAAATGTTCGTCTGAATGAATATTTATCCAATATTGTGGCTTTTATATGAACTATTGTCAGATGAATAATGTTTCCAGACCTTAAAAAATTCGTCTGGGGATGTAGTAGCCTATTTTTCCTCGTTTTTTAAACTGCAAAATGACATTTTCAATGATTTTTCCATAACTTTATATCTTGAAAGCGTAGTATTGATTTAAAAAAAAAAAATCTTCTATTTTTCGGCTCATTTGACCAGTAAAATAGGTAAAAATTTTCATGAGCTGTTCGTTACCAAATATCTGTGATGATTCAGATATTTTCATTTTTTCTATAGAATAATTTGATACATTAGGGGTTAGATAATTGTGATATTGTACATCATTTCTCTGCGCGGTGTTGCATAAATGGCATTTATCAACCTTGACTGTCTCAATGGAAAATCTGCTTTCAATTTCTACATTTTCATCTTTTGATAATATACCATCCAAAGATTCCCTAGTATCATTTTACGCATCATTCCTGAATAGACCTCCTGCATATTCTCGTATTGTATATGGACCACATAATGTATCAATGGAATTCTTATAATTATTGATAATCTAAAGCATGTTTTCATTTTTTTCATCATACTTTCTTCAATACTCTTCAAGTTCATTAGACATTGTAAAATGGAAGTACTATAACACTCATTTTGTCTATTGTTAAATTTCAGTATGGTTTTTAAGAGGCGTTTTGTAACGAGTTTTGTCTTCAAGTGTTGCATTACTCAAATCAATGTTGGCTTTACGTTTTCTTGTATTTGAAATTCTATTTATTACATTTGAACTTGGGGTTTTTTTCTTTTGCACCTTTATTGAAATATTTTCATCATTTGCATGTTCATTAGTTTTTAAAATACCAGTTACTGCTTTATGATAACCATAATAATTTTCATAATATTTACATTCCATGTTTTTATAATTTGAAAAACATAAATCAATTTGCGTCCTTCGTTTAGTAAGAAAAATCCTTCTTTTTTAATGCATTGAATTACGATATTATTGAAATTTTTTCGAATATCTATGTTAAAATCTCCTACAATAACTATCTTATAGCTGTGAAAATTATTCATTGCTTGAATTTTTGTGAACATTTCATTCAAAATATTCAAAAAATATCTATGACATGTGTCTCGTAACTTACAAAATGTATGAATGCAATAGATTCTATGTGTAAATACTACCACGTTATGAGATTGTTTTTCTGCATAAACATTATTTTCAAATCGAATTTTTGCCTTATTATCAGGGTTACATTTACTTGAATTGATGACGATGGCATACCCGTGAATTCTACACTCACAATCTTTTCTATACATTGCATCATACTCTGGTATAACAAATAATAGAAATTTAGCACTCATGAAACATTTATCAGCAAGTATTTTGCTATTATGTTCCTTCAAGGACTTAATATTTGCAAATACAAAAGTATTTTCAATATTCAAATCTTGAAAGTGGTGTTGATAAAAATTTGAAACTTTCTTCTCTTTCAACATTTTTACTACATCTGCTTTATTCGTTGCTGATTGATTATGTGAAACATTACTGTCTATAAAATATATACGATTCAAATTCGTCACTCTACTAATGGCAACATACAACTCAGGTTTTTGCAACTTATCTGATTTATGTACCCTTGTTTCTTTATAGATACGTGCTACCTTGCAACTTATGAATGATAATAGCTTCTGCAATTCTTAATGGGAATTTTTTGCGAACAACTATCGTTGAAGACTTTTGAAATAACTTAATAGTTAAGGTTTCCCTATTAATTGGAACTAAATGTGTTGGAATTTTATTTTCTTCTACTGTTCGAGGGTTGTTCATCAAATAAACAGACAAATACATATAACTTTGGTAAAAATTTACATATTTAAATGAAATAAATGTTATTTTTTGACATAATCCCCTCTAATTCAATGCACTTTTCCCATCTTTTAATGAGCTTCTTGATTCTGTTGTACAAAAATTCTTTTGACCGCTTGCGGAGAGCCACGAAAGCACAGCAATTTTCACCTCTTCGTTGTTCTCGAACCCTTGTTCAACTGAGCTAGGCAATTCTTCACTTGCTTTTTGGGCACATAGATGCAGAGAG
>FIZR01021750.1:0-14638 GCA_900060175.1 Ferrisia virgata | reverse complement strand
AGAGAGAGAGAGAGAGAGAGAGAGAGAGAGAGAGAGCAAGTTATATAGCACACTTAACACGTCTAAAACCAAATTTAATAGGGAAAAACTTCAAATATTAAAACTTCTGCATCTGAAATTTTCGTGAAAAATTAAAAATTTGTGGCTGTATTCAGTGTCAGGAGTAGAAGGTGATTTAAAGTGCACAGATTAATTTTCGCGCTTCGCTAGAGCTGTTCAAAATGAGAAAAACTGACCAAAAAACTACGTTTTCGGAGCTTGGGGGGACGGGGTAGGAGTTGCAATGAGGTTGAAAAATCAAAACCCCCAAAAGGCACATATACGGTCCCTACTAAGTCTGCATACCAAAGTTCAACTTTCTTGGTCAATTTGGAGGGCAGATAGGGCAGGAACAGCCCTTTGTCAAAGGCCAAAAAGAAGGATAACTCTCGTATCTTCCCTCCTGCTTGACTGAGGAGGTTGATTTTTGAATACTTTGCACAACTTCGAACAGTCCATTAATTAGTTTAAAAATTCACATTTTTTTTTCACGATTTCAGCTCTTCGGCACCACTTTTATTTCAAATTTAGGCATAACTGAATTTATTTCTCACATTTGATCGATTTTGGTCGGTACCAAGCTGAGAAAATTATTTTTAGTTGCGGTGAAAAAAAATTAAAATATCAGATAAGACCAAAAATGGTCTTAATAGTCTGCTGGGACTACAAAACGAAATTTGTTGACACCCTTGATCAACCGTCAAGGGCTGATAGACCGTGATAGACTGATTTTCTTTGACAATATATGACATAGAAAAATCAGGCTAAAAATCTGGAAAAACTACTTTTTTTTTTCTGTGAGAGGGTACAATGTTGCTCAAAAATCAACCCCCCCCCCCCCTAACAACACATCTACGGCCCATACTGAATGTACACACCAAATTTCAATTTCTTAGCTCAATTCGGAGTAGAGATGTGTGTGGAATAAGAAGTCAAAAAATGATGATAATAAAAAACCATTTTTTCAGGAATTCGTGGAGGTGCTAAGGAGTTGAAAAATCGAACATCCACAATCCCTAATAAATGCGAATGTCAAATTTCGAGTCCGTAAGTTGATGGGAATACGCCCTGGACAGCTGTTTTTCAAGGTCGTAAAGAGTAAACTCTCGTTCCACCCTTCGTGATTGACTTGGGAGGCTGATTTTTGCACATAGCGTATAACTTTGGGCAAATTTCACCATTTTAGCGACTCAACGCCCCCTCCCACGAATTTGGGCATAACTGAATTTTGATCCGAGGTCATCCTCGCTTAAAAATATCAAATCTGCCGCCAATCTAAGCCTATTTCCTGAATTTGATCAATTTTGGTAGGTATTGAGTTGAGTAAATCACTTTTGGCTTCGCGGAAAGAAATCTATGGCCTTCTAAGGTACCAAAGTGGATTTCGTTGATGCTCCCTACTCGCCCATCTTCTGTAGTTCTCGATAGACCTTACCGATCTGATTTTCATCGACAGTATGACGTAGAAAATCGGGCTAAAATTGAAAAATTTGTCCGTTACCTAAAAAGGCAAGAGGGGTTGGCAGAATGGCACTGTGCACGGTGCACATTGCAAAAAGATAATTCCTTCATAACGATTTTTTTCTCACACCAAACAGGAAACCCTGGAACATACCTGGAGCTAGAATGAAAAATAGGAAACAGGTGTTGAAACCGAGCAACCCTAAAACACTGACGATAAAGAGAATCAAAAGTCAAAGACTGGCGAAGGGGCTGTACGAAAAATACATCCAGCGCAAAAATACTTCTATCTAGGCCAAAAAGGTTGCGGTTGGAAGCAATTAAAAGAAAGGAAAAAAAAAACAACCTTATATCCTAATAACTTTAACGAAAGACAAAAAAAAATTTACACTACAAACATCACAAAACGTTTATAAAACATCAGTGCGTCTGTGTACACTGTGTACATGTACCTGTACAACGTACCCTTTTTTTTTTTTAGGTATCCTCAACATAGATACGTAGATACATTCGAATCAGCTCAAAACTTGACATGACGCTTACCAACTCTCATAAAAGAAAGAAAGTAAAAGAAATCGAAGCGAAAAAAAGTACAAGAGAGCTTTCAATGATAAAATGATTTTTCTCCACGGTATATCGAATTGGTACAAAAGAACGTGCTTAAATACGTAGTACCTACGTAGGTAGGTAGTGGTGTACATCGTTCATACAGTACTTTTTTCTTTTTTTTTTTTTTTTCACTAACAATATCACTCTCGGGAAAGAAAAAGAAGAGAAAAGAGCGAGGAAAAAAAACCTCACCAAGTTCATACAACAAAACGATCGTCGAATAGCTTTTTTCATCTCATCTCAATTTTCTTTTGTTATGTTTCGCTTTTTATATGCGTTAACTCGAAGGCTGGCATTTAATTGTACGACAAACGTTGCGTAACAAGAATCGATGGAAATTGATGACGAGAATACCTACATAAAAAAGTGCACCGGCGATAAGTGCGACAGAGGGAGGGTACGGGGCCCGGGGAGACCCCGAGTAATAAGATATTACTACCTGAACGCGATTGTTCCGAAGCTGATGTCAAGGCTAACTTCCCAGAACAAAAAAAAATAATCTGACGAATCGCTCAAAGTGGTAGTTAATCTTTAACTCATTCCGTTAACTTATTAAGCGCAACGACCACCGATAAATCAGCCGCTACAATAACAATACCCGATCGTAGCTGGCTATAATGTGTATATACCTATATTCTATAATCACAAAGAAAGCAAAATCGAGTACAAAAAAAAAAAAATTCTTCCAACCGCAATCAATCCGTTTTACTTCTTCCTTTTGGTGTACGTCTACGTACACCATACGCGTGTACCGAGACTCATGAATCAAAGGTATAATATACATAGAAATTCAATCAAACCGAAATAGGTTACAAATAGGTAGGTAGGTATTCTTATAAAGCATCGTTATGACGAAAAACATAATAAGTATAACACCAAAGCTCGTATAAATTGTGGAATGTTCGTACGTCAACGTACCTCTCCGACTGCAATATTAGAAATTCCTTGAAGTACCTATCAAAATATGTACTTCAATGCAGGCGTGGCTGGTCCAAAAGGGAAATAGCTGGGGTGTAATGTACTCAAACTTTGAACTGGGGTATTTGAAGAGCCTAGCAAAATAAAAATTGTACATAAGTATTTTACGTTTTTCATTTAAAAAAAAAAATGTTGAAAATAGGGCTTCAAACACAAGGCTTGTCATACTTGCAGATCAGCATTAAATTCCTGTTGAAACAACCAAAAACAATAGCTCCATTTCATAGTTATTTTGAACTACTGGGAAAAATTTTAAATCATGGAAATGCAATGATAAAAATCACAATTTTTAAATTTACACAATCTCAAAACCCATCAGAGGATAACTTCTGAAACTAGGAATTCAGCATCTGGTATTAAATCTATTCATTTTGTTTAAAAATCCAATTCAGCACTAAATTTCTTTAAATCGTTGAAAATCGTCGAAAATTGGCCAAGAAATTGACTACAATAGATAAAAAGTGCAAAAAATTGATCAAAAATCAAGAAAAAATAAACGGGTGAAACTTGACCTGAAATTTGAAAAAACTCACGAAAAATGAGGTATAAAATTTTATTAAAATGAGTAAAGAGTGCAGAAAATTATCAAAACTCGTGGGAAAATGTTGAAAAATTAGTGAAAATTGACCTAAATCAAGGATAAAAATTGTTTAAAATTATTGAAAATTGGGTAAAAAAAATTGACTAAAATTAATAAAAAGGGCAAAAAATTGATCAAAACTCATGAAAAAATATTAAGAAATGGGTGAAAATTGACTTGAAACATGAAAAAAAAAGTACTAAAAATGGGGTGAAAATTTTATAATAATGGTTTAAAAATGCAGAAAACACGTCGAAAATCACGATAAAACGTCAAAAAATAAGTAAAAATATTGACCTAAATTATGGAAAATCGGGTAAAAATTTGATAAAAGTGGATAAAAGGTGCAAAAACTTTATCAAAAATCATAAAAAACCGCTGAAAAATAGGTGAAGATTGACCGAAATCATGAAAAAAAATCTTTTAAACTAGATGAAAATTGGGTAAAAATTTGATAAAAAATGCAAAAAATTTATTAAAAATCAAGAAAAACGGTTAGAAAATATAAGCGGAAATTGATCGAAATTAGGAAAAAAAATCGTTGAAAACTATTTAAAATTGGTTAAGAGCAAAAACTTAATCAAAGATCACGAAACACCGCTGAAAAATAGGTGAAAATTTGAAAAAAAAAATGAGCAAACAGAGCAATAAATTATTCAAGAATCATGCAAAAAAACGTTGAAAAATAGATGAAAATTGACCTAAATCAAGAAACAAATCGTTGAAAAATCATTGAAAAAATGAGTAAAACCTCGATAAAATTAGACATGAAAAGCATAAAATTGATCGAAAATCGCGAAAAAATGTTGAACACGGCGAAAATTGACCTAAATTATGAAAGAAATCATTTCAAAATCAACGAAAAGTGGGTGAAAAATCTAAAAATGTTGAAATTAAAAATTGAATAAAAATATGATATTTTTCCTGATTTGTGATCAATGTTTTGCATCTTTTTACCCATTTTCAATATAATTTTAACTCAATTTTATGTTGATTTTAAACGATTTTTTTTTTTCATAATTCAGATAAATTGTCACGTTGTTTGGTGACCTTAGGTCAATTTTTGCTTATTTTTCAACATTTTTTCGTAATTTTCGTTCAATTTCCTCACTTTTTAGCAACCCACTTTAATCAATAGAATTCGATAAAAAACTAATCGAAAATCACAGAGAAATGTTAAAAAATAGCTGAAAATTGCTTTAAATTATGAAAACACAAAGAATTAACACGTATGGTCAGCTTTTATTATGCCTTCCAACTTTCATAATGGCCGTTACTTTATCCCCACTATTCAAAACAAAATTTATCTTCAATTATCAAACACTCATAAAAGCCTGGACATTCCAACTCAAAATCAATGATCGAATTTTAACTTATAAAGTTGAATATTACACTTCTATTTACTTTCTTTTCACAAATCGAAATCAATTTTTTCAGTAGGTTCCAATGATGGGGATTTACTTTTAGTATTTTGAAAAAAAATTTTGAATAAAAAAATTTATAAATTACCAATGTTGAAAATATTGACTTGGGTGTCTAATTAGAAAAATTGAAAAATAAAAAAATTAAAAATAAAGAATTATTTACTTGAAAAAATTTAAGAATTTGAAAGATGAAAAAAAATATGACTTCTGCACTCATTGCTAAAATTTTCACGAATGTCCAAGCAAAAATATTAAGAAATTTAAAATATTAAAAAATGGTAAAAAAAAAAATAAAAACTAAAAAACTAAAAAATTAGAAAAATAACAAAAATTAAGCAATTAAAATAATAAAAAATAAAACAATTGAAAAATTGTATTAAAAAAATTTGATTTCGAGTCTTTTATCAAAAACTTGTGATGATGGATGATCGTATAATCTTTACTTTTCTACGAATTAATAAAATAAAATATCAAAATGAAGTGAAGAGAAGATGTAAACGTTTTTGATTTGAAGTTCTTGATCAAAAACTCGAGATAAAAGACGATTATGAATGATTTTTACATTTTATGTTAAAATGTTGACATGGATATGTTACATATCCATGATCTAGAATTTTTCCCTAAAAAGTACCGAAATTTTTTCTATTAAATATCGAAAAATTATAATCACGCTATCTGGTTTTTGTAAATCTACGAAAATCTCGCAGGCGACATTATTACACTTTCAACCAATTTCAACCGCTAATCTCTCGTTAAGGAGGGGTTTTTTAAAAATTTTTTTACAAAGGAAACTTTTATTCTTTTCAGTGTGTAAAATACGCAGCTCAACACTCCACATCTTATCTGGGCCACCTTGGCACCAAAGAGTTGAATCGTGACAATAGACATCTAGCACCAGCTCAAACACAGCCCAACACTTTTCAGGCAAATGTATTCCAAAAATCCGAAAGATAATTATAATACTATAGAAAAGCAGCCATATTCGGGACTACGATTCATTTGTTCCCAAGTCATTAAAATCAGCAGACTATCGGTAAACAAAAGCGGGGTACTTGTTAAATTATCTGTCACATCCTCACCTTCTTTTTGGGGGATGGGAATCAAAACTACAGCGAGCATATCTTCCCAGCACATATTTCACTACTTAGAGTAAAATACATTACATTCGTTCAATATAGATCACTAAAAGATGGCAGACATTTCAACGGCCACCCCTGTACACAGCATACACAGCATAGAGTCTACACTGTGCACCACGTTCTGTTCACATGTGCAAGAAAAGAAACAGCAACTAAGTACCTAAGTAAAATACATATTATTCTCGCGCCATTTTTCACGTTCCATTCGACACCATGGCCACGTACCTCCTTGACGAGGAGATTTTGCAACAAACATACTCGTACACGAATCTAATGTATATCGAATCATTTCATTCAACCTGTGTGAAATGAGTTGTACCTATTTAGAAAATACCCATGTACCTGAAATTTCCACTCGAACAACAACGAACACGCTACTAGCTATTCACTTCGCTCTTTATTGTTCGTATTATTATTTCGATCGTTATAGTTAAAAAAAAAAAAATTAAAAGTAAAACTAAAACTAAAAGCTATTATTGTAATTAAAATTTTCATTTAAATATTCTCGCGCTGTCTTATAATAATTTGCAGATGTTTTTCCACTAAACGCATATTACTCGCGATCAAATCAAATATTTATTAAAACGTTTTTGAAAATTATTCAACGTGTTTGTTTATTGTTCAACGAAGTGTAAATTTTTAACAACTAAAACCGACGCTGACATTCCGATCATTATAATTTTTTCCTCGATTATTTAAAACAAGAGAAGAAACGAATCTTTCTACGTTAGCATGCAAATAAAAATAAAATTTTCTAACAAATATCTATTACTACTCATCGATAATATACGACAAATTTGACCGAAAAAAAAAAAAAAATCGCACAAGATTCAAGTTTTTTGGTATTTTTTGCGAATAATTTTCTATTAAAATAAAACTATTTACTTGAGCAACGTATTTCTCAGACCATCATACCAACATTAATAACACTGCTGAAAACGTAGTGTAACAGAACAGACCAAATGAAGAAAATCGCATATCGTCGCGAATTTACACGAATACCGATACCGTTACATTATGGCGATGCGAAATAAAACACGAAATATAAGCTAAATCTAGGTCACAGATGTTACACTTTGCGAATTTCAATTTAACCTACACAACAGTTTACGAAAGTTAACTCTTTCGCTCCGTTCAAAGGCGATTTCTTAGTCCTACGCAGTGGAAAATGTCGTCGATTCGACTGATGCATACTAAAAAAACAACAAAAAAAACAACCACCATCATCGTTCGAATAAATAAATTAAACAGGTGGGTAGGTTAAGGTATGCCAAAATGCTACCTATCAAAGAGCCTCGACGAAAAAGATTAATTTAACAGGAAGATAAGAAAATCGCAATAATTACAAAGTTTATCGAATCTGCTTTTAACATTTTTTTTTCCTCTCTTTCTCGATCAGTGGGTAGAATTTTCTCATCGTTTACCACCAACACGTGTAAGCCAATCTAATCTCGACGTAAATTTATAATTAATTATTCGCTCGAGTTTTCCGCGACATTGTACACATAAAAGAACGCAACCACTCGTGTTAAACTTACGATAATATGTATCGTGTGTGCACGTAAAAATATGTCAATTTCTCAACTAATTTACAAGCGTGAAATTATAAATTAATACTATACTATAGCTCGTTCGTTTTGCTGTATTTACCACCAACGATCGATATTTTCTTATTATGTATTCAACAAAATACACACGTTTAATAGAAAATTCATACGTGTACATTATGTTTTCTAAAACCTTACTCGTCGAATAGCTCGCACTCGAGTAAGGTGAAAAGATTATTTAAAAAAAAAAATACTCCAATCGATCAGAAACTGCAGCAAAATATTACGTGCACTTCTTTACTGCACCTGTTAGTCGAGTAAAGCTTTTGAAAATCCGACAGATGAACTAGAAAATACGCCCTTAAAATCAATAAATCCCATCGAAAGATGAAAATAGGTCACCAGACAAATATCACAATATCACGACTGCCTATCTAAAATACAACCTATATCATATTTAATACTTCACTCGAACTAGTGATAAAACTAAAATTGTATTTTTATAATTTATAGTAATTTCATATCGTTGAATCGAAGCAAAATCGTCAAAATTCAAAATCAGCGAGTACAACAGTACGTATTTGAAAGAAGAAAGAAAACAAGACACAACCAGTATCGATTTACACACCCTATAAATAAGAAAAATATAAATAAGTTTACATACTTCGCTCACCAATCAGCATCATATAAGGACGAAAAATACCAGGAAAACAGTACGGATGCATTATCTCGTAACAACCTTCAAAAATTATTAAAATAACGCGAAAACTACTACGATTTAATTGACCAGCGTAATCTAGCAAAAATTACAAAGCACTGGTACACACCGAGGAGCAAAAGATGTAGAAAAATAGCCAAGAAAACCGTTAAGATACATTTAAAATCCTCGAAGAAGTTGATATCGAAAAGTCACCAAACAAAGTAATAACTCTACAATGTGTCCGAGTTCTTTACCACGGCAAAGGTCTGCTGAAAAAAAAAAAAAAAAAAAACTGGTTCCCACCCTCTCTCACACGAGGATATTTCTAAACATCAGAAAAGTATTTCATTTCATTGGAGCTCGCTGAACTCTGGTCGAATTCTAAGAAAAGAAGAAAACACACCTCGTACGACAATATTTCATTGTCTCATCGCGTGTTTGTTGAACTAAAGATTTAAAGTTACAGACAGACGCCAACCCATGCCGGGGATGGTCAACCATTTACCAAATTACTTAGGGGCTGATTCATAAGCAGTATTCATCACTCAGAAGTACGTATGTACGTATATTTCCAACTCATCGTGGTGTATAACTGTGTGCAATAATTCGCATTCAATACTTACACAGGTGGTTAGACATATCGCACGAAAATAATTGATCATTTTTTTTTTTTTTTTTAAATCGTTGTAAATGTTCTCAAAGGTACAGAAAAATTTCCACGCAAGATCCTATTTCTACTATCTTTCTATTACGCAAGCAACATCCGACCAAAATGTACGCGGCGTAGTGAAAGTTTCATTGCTGCAGAACAACATATCATGTCAAAAGGGTAAGTTCATAACCTACTAACCTATAAAATTCGTATCACCGGAGGAAGGGGGAGCGGGGGGACGACGACGACAACGGCCATGTTTGAATATCCTTTCAATAAACGCGTACTCCAGCACACGAATACACCGCCGTATACACTTTTCAGGCCAGTAGCGTTGTTAGCAAGGTCGTTATAAGGGTAAGGACGATGAACAGCAGCGGATAGGTGGAGGGGGGTTGGCAAAAATTCAATCGAATATCCTTTACCTACAATTTTGCATTTTTTTCCCTCTGTTCATCTAGTAAAATTAAACTCGCCGTTGCGGCAAAAGCTTTAATACGTATTTAAATTTATAGGTTTTTTTTCTCTTTCATCTTATTTTTCATATTCCGCACACTATAATTTTCAATTTTATCCCAGCTATAAAATTTAAATTAGGCATGATCAAAGTATTTTTTTTGGTTTAAGATGAATTCGGCTCGAAGTAGGTCAGAAACGAAATACGAGCTTTATTAAATAGGTACGTAAATGCTGAAGTTAAATTTCGACTTAGAATAATGGTAATTTTCTCTCAATCAAAAACAAAGATGTTGGAATATTTGGAATTTCAAAATAAGATCCCTGAAGATAAATTTTCGAGTATCAACGTTATTTTGGATGAAAAATCGATAATAATCATCCCTATACACTGAACACAGCTGTATAGAAAAATACCTCAAGCAGAGATCAATTCAGATATGCGCAAGCTCAAGAATTAAATTCTTCAAGTTTAAGACATTTTTTGAGCACTGGAAAAAAATGATTTTTAAACGTATTCACAATTTTTCAACACGTCACGGGAGAGGGGTGACGAAGGGGGTGAAGAGAAGAGAACATAAGGATGAAGAATATATACTTTGATGTACGCTCTCATGTTGATTTTCTATCTTCGCGAATTTTCAACTAATTTTTTTCAAACTGGAGTGTTGCGGAATTAAAAAAAATTTTCAAACGCTAATTTGGATAGTTGAACGGACTTTGAAAAATGCAAAGAGAGGTGTGGTACTGTAGGTCCGTCTTTTAGAGTAGACATTACGCGTATTTTACACCGGCCAAAATTTGTTCAATTTTTTTGTAGTAGCGACCCTTGTACAATCCCCAAAAATCATTTCATCTCCTTTATTAAATACCAATTTCTGACCGCATAAGACGAATTTTAAACGCTACAGAAAAGGCCAACACCTAAAAAAATTTGAAAAAGTTCTGGAAAGCGTAAAACGCTTCTAACAACATAATATATTTTTTCCTCTCAACGGCTCAAAAAGCCCCTTTCTAATTTTAGAGCTCGTTTCGAAGGCACATTAAAAATTTTCAGTATTGAGGTGGTACAGAACGAAAGGCAAGACAAACTCGTTCATAAATTATTACAACGAGTTTCACAGCCCACACAAAATAATTTACAATAATTCTGTTTCCCATCTCTTCTGGATAGGTCTATATTGGAATGAAATTTGTTTTAATGTAAAGTAAATATCACTTTAGAAAATAAACGAAAATATCGACAAGAAATTCACAAAGAACGATATTTCACTCGGAAGGTTCTTCAATTAACAAAAATTTCCAACTTTGTGCGATTTCTATTTGAAGACCAAAAACCAAACGAAAATTATATCTTTCCATTATTTTTACACCATTCATAATTCCTGCCACAGACGTCATTGAGTTGAAAAATGGCTTTAGCATAGAAGATTTGTAGCATAGACATGCGAGTTCTACAGTACCATACAAGCATCTAAAAATTCAACAAATGAGCAATTTTAAAATTTTAATTCGATTACCAATTTAAGGGGCCGATCTAGCAGATGAAAATATTTCCTTCAAATTTTGTCATATACACATTTTACACACGTCTCCGTTATAAAACGAGTGGCATCAGGGCGTAGTATTCTAAGAAAATTTTGGAGCTGCACAAACGTAGGAAATTATTGGCCTCATTTTCTATGTAGTATTGTTAGTGAAATCCTGAAAACCAGACTACTACGGTCTACTGACCCACAGCAAATGAGGGAGAATGCAAACAAAATCCATTTTCAGATTCCAGAAGGTCATTACGATCATTTTTGGCCATGTCAGATACATATTTATTTACCCCCCCCCCTCCTCCTCCTCCTAATAATAATTTGCTCAGCTCGATACTGACCAAAATCGATCAAATTTGACAAATAGGCTTCAATTGGAGGCGGATTTTATACCCTAAGATGGGATGACCTCAAGTGAAAATACAGTTGGGCTCAAATTTGGAGGAGAGGGTACTGAGGGGCAAAAACTGCAAAAATTATTTCCCTTTATGTCAGTCGATAGAGAAAATCAGCTTCCCAAGTCAATTAGGAGGGCAGATATAAGGATTTTTCCCATTTTTGACCTCCGGTGGGGGGAGGGGGGGTAGTGAACAAAATTCGTTTTGGGGTCCTAGAAGACCATTACGACTATTTGTTGGCCATATCAGATAGTTCTTTTTATTTTTTTTTACTACGAAATTGAAAAATTATTTACTCAGCTCGATACAGACCAAAATCAATCAGATTTGGAGAATATGATTCGATTGACGTTCCATGTGATAATCCGGAGTGGTGATGACTTCGAGTGAAAATTCAGTTGGGCCCAAATTTGGAGGAGACGATACTGAGAGGCTAAAATCGTAAAAATTGTTCTTCTTGAGCCAATCAACAGGCAATCCAAAGTTTGAACAACATATCTAAAAATTAGCTTTCAAGGTCAATTAGGAGGGCAGATGTAAGGATTTTTCCCATTTCTGACCTCGGTGGGGGGGGGGTGAACAAAATTTGTTTTGAGGTCCTAGAAGACCGTAACGACCATTGTTTGACCATATCAAATAAAGATTTTTATTTTTTTTTACTGCGAAATTGAAAAATTATTTACTCAGCTCGATACAGACCAAAATTAATCAAATTTGGGTAATATGATTCGATTGGCGTTCTATTTGATAATCGGGAGCGGTGATGACTTCGAGTGAAAATTCAGTTGTGCCCAAATTTGGAGGAGGCGATGCTGAGAGGCTAAAATCGCAAAAATTGTTCTTTTTGAGCCAATCAACGGGCAATCCAAAGTTCGAGCAACATGTCCAAAAATCAGCTTCTAAGGTCAATTAGGAAGGGAGATATGATGGTTTAATCCCTTATTGACCTGGAAAAAGTACTCTTCCTTCCTCTATCTTCCCACCAAATTGAGCTACGAAGTTGAAATTTGGTATGTAGACTTGGTAAGGATGATGAATGTGTCTTTTGGATGTTTCGACTTTTCAGACCCATTACGTCCCCGTACAGCCCGGAGATGCGGTACTTTGGGTCGAGTTTCCATGAATGTTTCGAGTCTGTTCCTCGCATAATTCTGCACCAAATTTAGCTACAAAATTTGTCTATTTTCATTATTCGAAGGAACTCGTAAAATTCAAACGAAAGTCGCCCCTTCATTAACGTAGATAGGCAAAATTAGTGTAGGGACACTTGTAGGAAATAATTTCGTCCAAGTCCACCGTTTAGATTGGTGATCGGATCGAAATTTTCAAATTTCTCATTTCGTTCAACTTTTAGACGCTTGTGCAGCGCTACCTAAGGGAAAAAAACAGGGGCTTCGAACCGTACCGTACACATACAGAGAAGTACAAATAAGTACAAGTACAGCCACGTACTGTACTTATGCAAACACAAAAGCAACGTCGAAACGATAATTCGCAAAAAAACGGACACGTGATGAACAAATAACATGTCACCGAGCGATCTAACAATCTATCCATATTCTCAACGTAATACACCGCGATACATGTCGCCCCGCCATCGCCAATTTAAAAATAATATCAAATGGAATAAACCTGCGATAAATATACTGCATTAGTGTATCTCGTACATTGTACAGCCTATGTACACACACACACACGCACGCACATTAGCTAGGTCTAGGTATAACAAATTTTCAACTTCATTCTGTTCTTGCATAAACTGCGATTAAGCAACATAAAAGACCATGC
The DNA here is from genome assembly GCA_900060175.1 of Ferrisia virgata. Classification (NCBI taxonomy): domain Eukaryota; kingdom Metazoa; phylum Arthropoda; class Insecta; order Hemiptera; family Pseudococcidae; genus Ferrisia; species Ferrisia virgata. The sequence continues at coordinate 1,326 of FIZR01021750.1, read as the reverse complement.
GAACCGATCAATTATCGAATACTTGGCATTCGAGGAGCGACGCCATCGCCATCCATCGTTCGCCACCCCACCAGCGAATTGTAAAACATCACGATTCTCGCTGTTTTTGCTCGCGAAAGCGAAACTACACTCGATGGATGGATGGATGGATGGATGGTTGGTTGGTTCGTCTTCGAGGAGCGAACGAAAAAAAAAAAATAAAAAAAATCGTAAAAATTATTCCATTAAAAAATTTTAATCTCCTCGAACACCACGAGGTTCTCAACTCGTTCGACTGCTATAATATGTTAAGAACGTCGACCAATGTAAACGACATTAAACGAAAATGAAAATCTTCTGCCAATTTAGCAGCAGCCACGCCGCCGAATTATATATACGCGTATTTTGACAACGTAAAAATTAACGGGATTAATAATCGACGCTGAAGGTATAATAAGTATTGGCGTGCGCTGGCGCGCGCGAGATTACAACGCAGCCACGACCAAGACAGAGCGGGTTAATACGTACTGCATACATATACCAGTATGTATGTATGTATGTATGTGTGTATGTATATCTTGAAACCAGTTTTTTTTTCTTCATTTTTCAGAATGGAAGCGCTAAACAAATTTCAAGGACACGACCACGTCAGTGTATGCGACTTTCGAACGCGTCGCAATTTAATAACACATGCATACGTAACCAGAAGGCAGTATAATATACTCGCAATGAGAAAGATCTGCCAAAAACTACGCGTCGTCGACGCTCGTTTCCAATCTACAACACCATACAAACTAGGCACAGAGTTGATTCATCTCTCTAGAGTAGAATACCACCAGCCAAGCACATATTTGAAAAAAATCAACCACAACCCTCGTGCCCTCGAGATGAGAAGAATAACATAAAATGTTCAGAATAAAAAAGAAAAAAAAACACGCGCTATTGACGCGAGAAAGCGGGTTCTCATATACACAGAAAATGAAAATAAAAAACCGCAACATGCGGGTTAATAATAAAAAATAAAAAAATCACCGTTATACTTATAGGGGACGTCGTCATCATCATCATCTTAAGATATTGTTGCGAAGAAAATGTATCCTCTTTTACTAAATTATTCTTGAAATTGGAATAAAATTAGATTAGAAATACGAAAAAATTAAGTCGAATTAATAAAACTATGCTCGATACTTCAATACACACACACACGAAAAAAAAAAAAAAAATGAGAAAAAAATATTTGTTATCCTTCATGGGACGTCGTCATCATCATCATCTTTGATATTGTTGCGAAGAAATGTATCCTCTTTTACTAAATTATTCTTGAAATTGGAATAAAATTAGATTAGA
>FIZR01021748.1:0-16583 GCA_900060175.1 Ferrisia virgata | reverse complement strand
TCACAAATTCAATCTGATTCGCTGACCCTTCCTCTTACGTAAGGAGTGTATATAACCAAGTTGTTAAAGCACTCCATTAAAAAAAAAAAGCTTTGATTTTTTTTTAGGAAGAGTGTCTCCTTGTGGAGTAGTAAAAAAACAGCATGGCAAGTACCTACTCAGTGGCCTTCCAAAGCGATGTGCTCTTCGGGGGGTGGGGGGGGGGGTAAGCTTCAAATTTACCAACCAATTTTACCAACTTTCAAAATTTCTTGCTGATTTCTCAAAATTTTATGAGTAGCCTAAATACTAAATTTTTGCTAAACTTTGCAAAAAAGCCAGTTTCATTGCTAAAAGAATTTATTTAGCACGTACAAACGTATATTTTTGGTTAAGAAAACGTTTTTAATAATAATTTTTTTTTCAATTAAAATTTTCTCATGTTTATTTATTTAAATTTTTTTTTAATGATACCCATTTGTGTGCATTTCGTTAAATCTTGAAATTTTAACACTCCCATTTTGTTGAGGTCTAATTTGGATTCAAAAGTTGAGAACTCTCGTTAATCTAGAACAGCAGCCTTTTAGACACCATAAATCGACGCTGATGTTCAAAATTTGTAAAATTTTGGATTTTGAACCTCCCCTTCAAAAAGCCAATTTTGGTCAAACGCAAAAATGGCAGTCAGAATCGAATAGCGCGAAAAATGAATTGAACAGATTTTTGATAATTATTCGTATCAATTGGGAGATTTTAATAAATGATTTTTTTCTAAACACCATAGCTCCTCCCCATGAACCCTTGGGCGAGAAAGTCAAAGAAGTAAAATTGTTCGTTTTGTAATGCTCTACAACTTTTGTTTCAACATTTTTTTAGTAAGTACGTAATTTGAGAAGTAATTGTCAAAAACCCAAACCGTGTGTATCTTTGCCTCCTCCTTCTCCTCCCCCCTCGAAAATCCGCTTTTCGTGAATTTAATTGGGTTTGGGCTATTTTTGAACTAAATTGACTGTGCTAAGTTGAAAAGTTGCAGAATAAAAAATTCAGATTTTTATTTGATAGAAAAACAAAGCCGACACCCCCCTCGCCATCCCCCTTCTCTTTGGTAGGCTTCTGCATGTCGACTTTGTGGGATATTTTGGTAAACTTAAATGTATATTTTCATCCCTAACGTAGCGAAGATGAAAATTTCACAAAATATTGAGTATAAAAGGTCGAAAGGGCACTGTGAGCACAAATCCAAACAGACTCCTCACTAAAACTGTCATCGATTCCAGCATTCCATTACTTCTCATTTTTCCCAACTACTACGAACAGTCACTCAATTTTTCCAACTCTCGAACTCTTGGGGGAGGGGGTGAGACGCCTCCCCGATTCGGTAGTCCTGTGAATCAATCCTTAGCTGGCATTTTCAAACTACGTATAGCAGAAGTTGGTCCCGAAAAGTTTGAAACCTTTGACCCTTTGACTCTCAAGCCAATGATAACGCTCTAAATATTCTTGAAATACGAGTTCTCCATTTGTATTTCTCAATCGAATTTTTTCAAACTTACGAAGATGATAGACCATACTAACGGTCATTTCTGGAAAGACTGAAGCAGGGTAAGGAGGATGAAATATGACCTTGAACTGGACTTTGAAAACTTTGGGGGCCTTTTAAGAGCACTTTTTTGAGCTGAAAACTCGAAAAAATTTTCTACAGTCAATACAGTTATGCCCAAATTTTCGGGAGGGGATGCTGGGGGAAAAAACTCACGAAAATTGTTCCTTTTTATGCTATCCGATAGAGAATCCAAAGTTGTCAGCAGAACATACGGTGCCAAATCGCTCTGAGCAAATCAGCTATGACTAGACTGCGCAATGTCACGTGTACTAACAAGATCTCCAGAAGGACAACGAAGAGACTTATACAGTCACTTGTTTTCTCTCTTTTCCTCTATGCCGGAGAAACATGGACGTAGAAGGCAGATGATAAAAGAAGAATCGACGACTTTGAGATGTAGGATTGGCGAAGGATGTGAAAGATACCCTGGATTGCGCAACGAACCTGTATTTCAATCGTCAACAAAATACAGGAGCTAGTCAGGCTAAGTTTTTTACGCGATAGACGAATCCAAGGGTATTTTGGACATGTGACTTAGAGGTATGTTGGAAATCTCAAAGAACACCATTCTCTTGGTAAGGCCCCATGGTGAAAGAGGGAGAGGATTTTCTCTGACTAGGTGGTCTGATATCGTCAAAGGGCGATTAGGCTCTATGGTAAGAGTGCATACACGGGCAAGGAAGGCACCAGGGGATCTTACCAGGGCAAGCCAGGAATCCTAGAAATCCCTAATACCCGATTATGTAACAAACCACCCGATGATGACGAGATACCTGGACTGGACTTAGAAATAAGATTAAATATAAGTTTGTTAGCTGAGAAAAATGAAAATTTTTAGTTTGTTAGTAATTTAAGTCAAGAAGTTACTTTAAGTTAAGTTAGATTAAGATTATAATAGGGTTTAGAATTAGAAGTGGCTGAGAAGTGTAGAATCCTCGATAAAACGAAAGTCAGGTGTGAGGACTACGTGGAGCCGGGAAAAAAAGTGCATAGGATCGGGGTCTTTTAGGTGCAATACTGTGTAAATCAGTTTTTCAGGTAGTATAACTAGCCCCTGAAAATGAAGTGGGAAATTGATAAATTAATTTAGAAGACTTTTTAAAATTCCCAGTCGGGAAAAAGAAATATCATGTTCCACGATGCATAACATTCTGTAACAGAGGAAATATAAAGGGTGTAAGCAGGGTTAGGAATATCCGGATCACGATTCGGATCATGATCTGATCCGTGATTCGGATCAAAGAATTGCGATCTGATTGGTGATTCGGATCAAAAAACTGTGATCTGATCCGTAATTCGGATCAAAAAAATTATGATCTGATGCGTGATTCGGATTAAAAATTGATCTAAACCATGATTCGGACCAAAAAATTGCGATCTGATCCGTGATTAAGATCAAAAAACTGTGATCTGATCCGTAATTCGGATCAAAAAAATTGTGATCTGATGCGTGATTCGGATAAAAAAATTATGATTTGATCCGTAATTCTGATCAAAAAATTATGATCTGAAGCGTGATTCGGATCAAAAATTGATCTAAACCGTGATTCGGACCAAAAAATTGCGATCTGACCCGTGATTTGGATCAAAAAATTGCGACCTAATCGGTGATTCGGATCAAAAAACTGTAATCTGATCCGTAATTCGGATAAAAAAATTTTGATTTGATCCGTGATTCGGATCAAAAAATTGCGATCTGATCCGTGATTTGGATCAAAAAATTTTGATTTGATCCGTGATTCGGATCAAAAAATTGTGATCTGATCCGTGATTCTGATAATTTTGAATCCTCCTTTTTTAAAATAGTCCGCGATATGTGATTCGGATGCAATTATTCGTATGATCCGTGATTTGATCTGATTCATTTTGCTGTAAAATTGAAATTAGCGTGGATCAGGAAATTACTGCAGTCCGCATTTTGAAAACAATGATCCGATGATCCAAATTTACGTGATCCGGACCTTTTAAAAAAAAAACGATCCGTGAAAATTGATCCGAGTTCGAATCAGCTTTTGAAGTATGATCCATGATCCGTGATTTAAATCATATTTTTGCAAAATGATCCGTTTCTGTGATCCGGATAATTTTTTGCTCGATGATTCGAGATTTGATCCGAGTCACAAATGATCTCGTGAATACCTTGGTCGTAAGCGACTAAGACCTACTCATGATGATGATTTCTGAGAAATTAAATTCTCTTAATACTGAACAGCATTTGAACTGATATAGATTTTCGAGTTTGTTTTTTGAAACCAAAGTTCACGTGTAATGTTATTGCAAATTAGGAAGCTGATGATTTTACACGTAGCATTTACTACACATTTTGCGTACAATGGAATATCCCCTCTGCCTTGTGTCTTTTTCCATTAAAGTTGAAATCAACATCTCATTAATCCGAAGTTTTTTATCTGTAGCAAAAATAAATTGTTTTCTCCCCCCCCCCCAAAAAAAATTTTTCTCCCCCCCCCCCCCCCCCGCCTATCCGAATTCTTCAACTTATTATCTTGAACTTCTCGTTTGGAAATTGATTATTGGAAGGACACCAAGTTTATCTTACATCAGAGAGCAATTGTATTTTCCCCCTTCCCCAATTTTTCAACTTATCGTCTTGAACTTCTCGTTTGGAAATTGATTATTGGAAGGACGCCGAGTTCATCTTACGTCAGAGGGTAGTAAAGAAAAGTAAATCGAATGTATTTAATTTTTTTTTCAATTTTGAAAAATGAAAATACTTGCATCCAGGAGGACCTAACATTTTAAATCAGATCACACGATGAGCCTTACTCTCATTTACCAGCGAATTATTGCAGCTTTCAAAGTGCAGTGTGAAAACTTTTACGCAGTAGTCGATTTTCACAATGAATGTGGAGCTATTTAATGGCACGAACATGTGTGCTACTTTCAGATTTCCATTTCCATAAAGCCAATAATGCAACAATCGCGTTGTTATAATACCAGTTGTAGTATGTACCTTAGTGTACCGATGTAATATAAATCAGCAAATCAGCATATTTCCTGTTTCATCTCCACTCAAACATTCTGAACTAATAATCTGCGAACTTTTATATTTTTGTGGTGATAATGCGTAAAGGCGTTGCGCAGATGGTTGAAAAATTTTAATATAAAACACTTCGCTATATTTTTTCGTAAATATTTATTGTTAATTTTTAACTGTATAATTTCGACTAGAAAAGCAAGCCCCCATTTTTCTGATGTGAATAGAGGAGGAAAATAAATATCGAAAAAGAAATTATACCCTTGCTAGGTGCGAACTAATACGATAAACAATACGTACTTATGTTACGAGGTTATAATATCTTCGGAAAAAATGCTTCTCCGCAACGAATTATCTTGAACTAATAATCGAAGCGAAATTCAATCTCAAAAAATCACCAAAATCGCACGTACTATAATAAATAATATTATACCGATATTTAAATTAAGGGGGTAAAAAAAAAATGAAAGAAAAGAACCACGTTTATAAATCGGTGTCGCGTCGCACGTGAAAAGCTCAAATGTGAAAGGAAAAAACCCTCCGCGAACCGAAACACCAACCTTACGAGTTCGAAGTAACCTGCGAGCTTTTACGATTCATAAAAAAAAAGGACAGCCTGATTGAGAGTCGCGTTTAAAAGCTTTTCCGCGTTGTAAAATACGTACGTTGGTTGGTCTTTGGTACCGTGCATACGAACAAACGAACGTGTAAAGGTTAATGTACTCGGCGCGCGTTAATTCGCAAGGTTCCTTTGCGGACGACGACGACGAAATAATTAGAGAGAAAGAGAGAGAGAGAGAGAGAGTGAGAAAGCGCAAGTTCACCCAAGTATAGGTATCGTAGGTTTACGGGTGCGCACCACATTTAACACCCGTACCGTAGGCACGCATACATCGACATAGGAGCGAGTTCGATGTATGCGGCGGGTCCGGCCAACGGACGTCGGGACGCTGTATCTGTCGTAGCTAAAGAACCCGCTCTACCGCCACCACCTGAAATACGTAGAAGGGAGGTGGCCGGTGGCGCAACAGAGTGCGTGCGCGAGCATACCTGTACGCGAGATCCTGTTTGTTTTGAATTCGGTTTCCACGGGAACTGGAGGGGCTGGTCGACGTGGTGCGGTGCGAGGCGACCACGTCGACCGGTAGCGCTAAACCGAAGGAATCCCCCGACTACCATTGATGCGATAATTTTTCATTCGGACCGTGATGTGTTTTGCCATCAATCATATTCGTCACGTTAATATCGATGAGCGTAATTAATCAGAACACGACGACGACGATTAATGGATGTGGTGCTCGGGGTCAAGCCTTTTAGCGAATAGCGAGCATTACGTGTATATGAAGAGGTAGGTAGATGTACCGCGATAAAAATATCTATATAAATTATAAAAAAAAAAAAAAAACACAAAATTTATACGTAGATATTTATTTGGGTTACATCAGTTCGATTCTGCGTTTGCGGTGCGGTAACGGTTCAACACCTACCGTACGTACGTAGTACTATATCCACTTCCGTATGTGACGTGATATGTAAATTGTGTGTGTGTGTGTGTGTGTTTTGCCCTAGTATAAGCGATGTACGTACGTACGCGTAGTGTAATATTTTTGTTTGAAAAGTGTTTACTGTAGAAGGGATCAACTTCGTGTCGGCAATTGTGCCAAAAAATTCTGGTCACGAATGGGTTAGCGATCTAGATCAGAGCTTCGAGTGTTTCTAAATAACGAAATTATAAGTTTTCCTGCTTTTTTTTTTTTTTTTTTTTCACCCTAATGGTTAAAGTAAAAGTAGGCCATAATATACTGAAATACAAAGGATATTGTGTTTAATGAACTTTTACAACATTTGTCTTTATATTGAAAATAATACTGTAATGTACTCAATTGCGTTGTAATAGTTGGAATAACTGACGTTATTTTTTCGACCTGTTCTTCTGTGTTCTCTCAGTCTGACTCATAGTTGGCAATGACCAAAAAAGAATCGCTTAGCGATGCTTTTTTCAGCCTATTTTCGTGACATATTACAGTTAAAAGAAATGAAAAAAAGCATTGCGGGTAGAAAGGGCTCAATGGAGTGAAAAAGTCGAGAGCCCAAAAAAGGCACACTTGGGGCACCTACTAAATGTATATACCAAATTTCAACTTCTTACCTTGATTTGGAGGACAGTTATGCGAGGAACGAACTGAAATAAGATATAATGAACAAAAAATCACATATTTGGAGCTGTATAGGAGTGTAATGAAGCCGAAAAGTCGAGACCCCCCCCCCCCCAAAAGCACATCTACGGCTCCTACTAAATGTACACACCTAATTTCAACTTTTTAGCTCAATTTGGACAGGGAGTTATGCGAGGAACAAACTCGACAAAATAAAAAAAAACGATCAAAAAACCACATATTTGGAGCTGTGTAGGGGTGAAATGGGACTGAAAAGTCGAGATCCTAAAAAAGGCACACCTAAGGCCCCTACTCAATGTACATACCTAATTTCAAGTTCTTAGTTCGATTTGGAGGGAAGTTACGTGAGTCAAAAAACTCACAAAATGAGAACGCCTGACCAAAAAAACCCATTTTTGTGACGGGGGGGGGGGGTGCATTGGAGCTGAAAAGTCGGAACCCCCAAGACGCGCATGTAAGGCTCCTACTGAATGTACATACCAAATTTCCGCTTTTTAGCTCAATTTGGAGGGGAGTTATGCGAGAAACAAACTCAACAAAATAAGAAAAAACGATCAAAAAACCACATATTTGGGGCTGTGTAGGGGTGAAATTGGGTTGAAAAGACGAAACCCCCAAAAGGCACATCTAGGACCCCGTACTAAATGTACATGCCTAATTTCAAGTTCTTAGTTCAATTTGGAGGGAAGTTACGTGAGTCAAAAAACTGAAAAAATGAGAACGCCTGACCAAAAAAACCACATTTCCGGGACGGAGGGGGGGGGAGAGGGTGCAATGGAGCTGAAAAGTTGGAACCCCCAACAGGCACATGTGGGGCTCCTACTGAATGTACATACCAACTTTCAACTTCCTAGCTCATTTTGGTGAAGAGAAGGAGGAGGAACAGCCCTTTTTCGGGGCCAAAAAGGGGGGAAACCTCCATACCTCCTCTCCTAATTGACTTAGGAGGTTGATTTTTGGATATGCTGTGCAACATTTGATTCTCTATCAATTAGCTTAAAGAGGGGCAATGATTGTGTTTTTTACTCTTAACCCCCGCCCCCCTCCCCAAATGGGTCAAAACTGAATTTTGACCCAAATTTATCTTCACTTATAGGTATGTAGTCCGCCGCCAAACTGAGCCGATTGATGGAATTGGAGCGATTTTGGTCGGTATCGAGGCGGAGTAAATAATTTTAACTTCCAAGAAAAAAAATAAAAATAAACATCTGACATGACTAAAGATCGTCTAATGGCCTTCGAGGACCCTAAAATGGATTTTGTTGATATTACCCCCTCCCCATTTGCCGTTGGTCGATTGACTGTAATAGCCTGGTTTTCACTGATAATATGACAGAAAATTAGGCTAAAAATTGCGCAACTATCATCAAAAAATGTTGAAAAATTGGGTTATAAGTGTGAAAAAAGTGAGAAAAACGCAAGAAAAATTGATCACGAATCAAGGAAATGTTTCAAGCAATGGATAATAATTGACTTGAAATTGGAAAAAAATCGTTAAAAATCGTCAAAAATTGGGTGAAAATTTGACAAAAACGTGTGAAACGTGAAAACAGTTGATGGAAAATAACGAAAAAAATGTTGAAAAAATTGGGTAAAAATTTGACAAAAGCGAGTAAAAAGTTAAAAAAAAACTGAACATGAATCAGAATAGAATGTTGAGAAAAAGCGTCAAAATTGAACTGAAATATGAAAAAAGTCGTTGAAAATCTTTGAAAATTGGACAAAAATTAACAAAAACTGGTAAAAAAATGCAAAAAAATCGATTAAAATTTACGAAAAAATATTGAAAAATGAGTAAAAGTTGACAAAATATTGAAAAAAAATTGGTAAAAACATCGAAAATTGAGCTCATGGTAGTAGCATTTTACGAAAATCAGGCTTGTACTTCGTACTCAATTTTCTTTCAATAATTTCCCATCATTTTTTTTAGTATTCCAGGTGAATTTTAACCCATTTTTCAACATGTTTTCTTGATTTCTGATCGATTTTGTTGCAGTTTTTTCCACTTTTTGTCAATTTTTATCTAATTTTTGAAGATTTTTCAACTTTTATCATATTTTAGGTTAATTTTCAAACATTTTTTTGAAATTTTTCGTAATTTCTGATTAATTTTATTCACTTTTCACTCGTTTCTATCAATTTTTTCATATTTTAGGTCAATTTTCATCCATTTTTCTACATTTTTTCGTGATGTTTGATCAATTTTTTGCATTTTTATTCTCAATTTTCAACGATTTTTTTCTCATATTTTCAGTCATTTTTTTTATTATTTTTGATTGATTTTTGATTAATTTTTTTCACTTCCTACTCCGTTTTGTCTAATTTTCTCCCAATATTTGATATGATTTTCAAAGATTTTTTTTTTCATATTTTCACTTATGTTCTACTTTTTTTTTTGATTTTTGATCGATTTTCTTGCAGTTTTTTTTTACAATTTTTGAAGATTTTCAACAATTTCTTTTCATATTTTAGATTAATTTTCATACAATTTTCTACCATTTTTCATGATTTTTGATCACTTTTCTCCACTTTTTACCCAATTTTGTCGAATTTTTTCCAAATTTTCGACTAATCTTCTGTATTTTTTACCTGCTTTAATTCTCAGTTATGGGTGAGTAGTGCAAGTGAACTAAATTTGGCATGTAAATTTAATAGAACGTGTACCAGAAATTACTTCTGGGTGTAGGGTCTTTTCAGTTTCCTTTGAACCCATCCCTCCGTCCCTCCGTCCCTCCCTCTTCAACAGTGCCTGGAAAGAAATTAAATTTCAAACCAGTTCAAAAATGGTCAAAATATACTTTTCAAGTATTTATGTGAAAACGATTGTATTATATTTCAATGAATGAAATGAATACTTTCATAATTAATTTATTGTTAAGTATTGTTGATAAGTAAAACATTCACGACATAATAACTGATTTAAGTGCATATACAACGTGAAGTGAAAAACAAATGATCGATGATAATGCAACAATATTATTAAAAAAAAGCGAAAATCAGTCTTATTGGTAGTTACTAAAATTATCAAACGACGAAGATTTTGTTCTTCCTCCGCCGCACCGGCCAAATAGTTCTAAATTAAAATTAAAAAAAAAATAATATAAATATACTTAAATTCAAGCCTAAAATCTATGATGATTGAACTTATTTGATTCTTTCTCGTTGCAATAGAATACTGCTGTTCGGCGTCAGTAAACCAAAATTCTTATCAAATTCCAAAGGAAACTTCATCTGAGGTGAAATTCGATAGGAATAATTTTGTAACGCGTAAATCAATCCAACTTTTACTGTCAATTTTGCAAATCGTCCACCTGAAAAATTTCGTTTCACAGATAGGTTGATAAGCATAAAATAATTTACCAATAAGGTGCAAGGTGTAATTTTATTTTTAGAGTCGATTTGTGACCATTGTAAAATCGATCAAAAATGGTTCAAGAAATTGTTGAATATGTTACTTTTATTATGATAGTAGAAGGGGAAATCAACTATTGGCCAGTGATCTTGAATTAATATGCATTTTGGATGATTTTTGACTGTAAAACAGCTCTCCTATCCAGAATATAAGTGAAAAGCAAAAAATTCTCGTCAATTTTGTTGAATGAAACCATTTAAAGTCTATTCTTGCAAAAATATGCGAAAAATTCCTGCACAACGCGAAATAATGAAAATAAACAGGTCATCCCATCCCCTCCACCAAAATTAAGCAATGAAATACTTGCTTAAAAATAGCGATGTGATATATCAAAATAGGTCAAAATTTCGCGCTGAATCCGAAAATCATCATCATTCTTTATTTCGACCCCCTCTCCTCCTCCGATAGAGAAATGATGACGATTTTCGGATTCAGCGCGAAATTTTGACCTATTTTGATATCCCACGTCGCTATTTTTGAGCTAGTATTCCATGGCTTAATTTTGGTGAGGGGGGATGAGGTGACCAACCTGTTTATTTTCATTACTTCGCGTTGTGTAGGAATTTTTTGCCCATTTTTGCGAAAACAAACTTTAAATGGTCTCATTCAACAAAATTAACAAGTATTTTTTGGTTCTCGCCTATATTCTGGATAAGAGAGCTATTTTACAGTCAGAAATCGTCCAAAATACATAAAAATTGTACTGAAAGTGCAATAGAATGCAGTTGTGCAGGGTACAACGGAAAAAAATTACATATTCGATATGGAGTGAAGTACCTGAACCCAAATCCGTTGAGTTTTTTGATTCAAATCATGTCTCCCAAATTATCTTTTTAGGGGTCCACTCCCCTTCATTGTGCAGGGTTAAAATTTTGAAACTGTGCTTTTTCGACTAAGGCGGATAGTATCAACATTTTGCCAGCTAATTTTTTTGGTTTTCAAAAAAGATGGTTGAATTCCTACAAATTTTGTCATGTACACATTTTGACTATCTTCATATGAGTTCCTTCATATACTCAAGATAGGAAAATTTAGTACACAAATAAAAATGTAGCAAAAGACGCCTAATAGAAGATCCACAATTCAAAGCCACAATTTGAGCAAATTTTTTGTTCTCAAAACTTTGCATTATCCTATCACACTACGTAAAATTTTTAGAAAGAAACGTTTGCTCAAATGGTAGTTTTGAATGGTGGACCTTTTAGTAGGCAACTTGAGCTGCATTTTTGGTTGCATAAAAAATTTGCCTATCTTGAGTTTTTGAAGGGGCTTCTAAAATTGAAACGAATTTTGCCCCTTCAATAACGAAGATAGGCAAAAAATGTATATGACAAAAGTTGTAGGAAAAATTTTTGCCTGCAAGGTTCGTCACTTGAATTGTTGATAGAGTTGAAATTTTCAAATTGTTGATTTGTTATATTTTTACACTCCTGTATAGCGCTATCTACGAGGAGGAAAATGGGACTTCGAATGATATTGTTGAACCCACATCTACCCATACTACACGATTACAAATCTGTGCTAATGCCATTTTTAAACTCTGCGAGGGCTGTGGCAGGTAATAAAATAAAAACAATATCCATATATCTGGATTACCTTTTCTTATTACCTACCTATACAGTATCTTGGTCCACCTCCAAAGGGCATATATGTGTAGTTCGGTCGTTTGGCTATTTCATCTTGGGTGAACCGTTCCGGACGAAATTCTTCAGGATTATCGTAGTACTTTTCATCTCTGTGTAATCCCAATACTGATATAACGATAGATGTCCCTGAAGGAATTATAATCTCAGAATTGGCCACTTTATAATCTCTCATAGTTCTTCTTTGTACTACCGCCAGTGGTGGGTATTTTCGTAAAGTTTCTATACATGCAAAAGCAACGAGTATAATGTCACTATGCCAGGATGGCCACTCGACATGAAACATGCAAATACTAACCCTGAATAACTAAGTCTGTATAAGTCATCCTTTTCAACCCTTCGTATGTAATTTGACCTTTATCGGCTGCAATGACATCCTGAATTTCTTTACGAATTTTATCTTGGATAGATTTATTTTGTGATAATTCCAAAAGTATATAACTGAAGTTTGTCGACGATGGCTCAAATCCAGCCACGAAGAATATAAATGCCTGAGCTGCCAATAATTGATCTGTAATTTCTGTAAAGGTCAAAATTATCAGGTGTTGTAATGAACATAGTTACAGGTTTTTGTGAACAATGTTTTTGAATTAGTCTTGTATTCAAAGAAGTTTGTGAATGATCCTTCTGCTAAATTACCATTTTATTTCTTGTTTTCAAAAATTTTTGTTTACTTTTTATTGCAAAAAAAAAAAACTTTTAGATCGATTTCTTGTGAAATATTATAATCATGTGAATTGAAATCCGATGCTTTTTTCCTAATCAGCAGGTAGAAGTGCAGAGGGGTTCAATGGGGGTAAACAGTCGACCCAACCAAAAGGCACATCTGGGACCAATACTGAATCTACTGTATGTACCGAAGGGCATTGGGAGGTAAGAGTAGTGAAATTGCCCCGGTGAGATATTTTGACAAAATTAAGATGGCAGATGAGTTTCACCAAGAAACTATCGTGACACCAGATCACCCTCCCCCTTCCCCCTAGTTTTCGAGAAAATCGATGAGTCTATCGATTTTATCGAAACTTGTGTGTGCGTATCGGATCTTCTAATGGCTTTTCATGAAAAAATCAACCGTTTCCCCCTCCATTTTCCCCCTTCAAATTACCGTTTTCGAGCTTTAATGCTTTCTTTACCTGTGATAAATGTTTGAAATATCACTAAAAAAATTTTATTAGGTCCCTAAATATGGTATAATTTTTTCAAAACCATTGAAAGGTGGCCTGATATTGAAAATTGTACAGAAATATTTTTAAAAATTTTCCCACTTCAATAGTGAACCGATTTTTTTGAAATTTTTACTCAATATATTTCCATACCTGGGGTATCTGAAAAATAATTTACCCCCTCTACCGTGCGGGGATTTTGAACCTTCTAGTCACGATTTTTTAATAGCAGCTTTTTCAAAAATCTGAGATTGATTTTGAAAAATTTGGAGAACAAAACTTTTCAATATATTTTAGGCCCCTACATAACATATTTTTTTCAAAAATTTTACTCGGGCACGTCATGGTCACAAAACAGCAAAAATGTTCATGAATTTTTATTAAAAAGTGTCATCTTATGTGCCGAACAAGTGTAGTCAAATTACTGCAAAAAAATTCTCCCGCTCGTACTAAATGTAAAAAACGATTCAACAATTGATTCTTAATCTAGAATATATGTTTTTTAAAAATGAGCGTGAGAGATATTTTTTCTACCTCTTCCCCTCCCGAGGATCCATCCTCCTTTCTTAAAATTGCAAGTATCTTCCCTTCTATCGGTTCTACAAAAAAAATTTTCGAATGAAAGTTTTTTATTGAAAGCTTCTGTATATTTTTAACTATCACAAAAATTCCATTTGAAGCAATATTTGGGGCCCCAATTTCAAAAATCTACTTACAGAAATACCCAAAATTAAATTATTCTCTTTTATTACGAAAAATATCAAAAATAGCGCAAAATTTGTAATAACAAAAAATATTCGAATTAAAATTTCATGCCGGAAAAGTTAATCTCCATGTCCCACCCCTCACTCCCTCAAGGAACCTCCCTCTCCCCCACCCAATAAAATGGAATGAGTATGTCAGAAAACCTCAAATCCAACTTTTCAATGGTTTTGAAAAAGTTATACCATATTTAGGGGCTTAATAAAATTTTTTTAATGATATTTTAAAAATTTTACCAATATTTAATCGTAGGTAAAGAAAACATTAAAGCTCGAAAACGGTAATTTGAAGGGGAAAAAATGGAAGGGAAACTGTTGATTTTTTTCATAAAAAGCCATTAGAAGGCCATAAAATCGATGAACTCAATTTTGAGAGAAAATTTCCCAACTGATTTTTAGGAAAAATCGATTTCCTCGAAAAGGGGGGGGGGGTCTGAAACTTTGGTCACGAAAGTTTCTTGGTGAAACCTACCTACCATCTTAATTTTGTCAAAATACCTCATCCTAGCAATTTCACTATTCTTACCTGCCGATGCCCTTTCAACTTACTAATACAATTTGGCGGCAAGGTATGCGAGGAACAAACCAAAAAACAAAAAAAAAACTACCAAAAAAGCACATCCGATGGTCCCTACAAAGTTCAACTATCAAATTTCAAATTTCTAGCTCAATAGCTCAATTTGAAGGGTAGGTAGGACAGGAATAAAATCAATACATGAGAAAAGCCGCCCAAGCAACCGCATTTCTAGGCTATAAAAGATCCAATGAATCTGAAACGTTGAAACTCTCCAAGAGGCACGTGTAGGGTCTGAACAGAATGTACGTGCCGAATTTCAACTTCCTAGCTCGATTTAGAGGGAAGTCATGTAAGGGACAAATTAAAAGAAAATAAGAAAAACTGACCAAAAAACCACTTTTTTAAGCTTTAATGGGGTGCAATGTGTCTGAAAAGTCGAAACCTCCTAAAGGCACACCTATGGCTCTCTGCTAAGTCTGTACACCAAATTTCATCTTCCTAGCTCAATTTAGAGGAGAGAACGCGAAGTACCAGCCCTTTTTTGAAGTTAAAAAGAAGAAAACTTTCATATCTTCCTCCCTGATTGACCTAAGAGGCTGATTTTTGGATATACTATACAACTTTGGATTCTCTATCGATTGGCTTGAAAAGAAACAATTTTTGTATTTTTAGCTCCTCAACACCCCCTTTCCTAAATTTGGGCACAACTGTATTTTGACCCGAGATCATCCTCACTCTAGAATATCAAAAGGCGATTCAATCGAATCCTATTTCTCGAATTTAATCGATTTTGGTCGCTTTCGAGCTGAGCAAATAATTTTTAATTTTCAGTGAAAAAACAATAAAAATTAAAAAAAATATCAGACATGGCCGAAAATGATCGCAACGGTTTTGTAGGATCCCAAAACGGATTTTTTTGGTTGACATTATGAATTAGAAAATCAGGCTAAAAACTCTTCTAGTACTTGGATTTAGTCAATCTTATTTTTAAATTTTTATAACAATTAATTACTTACTAAAGTCAGTTTCACCCTTTTTCGTTGTTGTGTAACCATTTTTGTAAAAAAATTTCCGTTTATCTTTTTCCTCGTCGATATCGTTGTATTTGTCGTTGGTTTCTTCTTTTTTCAAAGCGATCAACAAATCCAACAGATCATTTCGTTTCTCCTTGGTTCTTTCCCGATGGTCCATAATTTTGTAAACTATGTTGCCAAAATAATCTTGCATTTTCAAGTCGAAAAATGATATTTCCAAGAATTTATTCAATAATCGCGGTAGACTAAATTCCAGCGTTCGTAGTAATGACCTGAGTCTAGATTAAAAGCGTATAAAAAAAATTTAAAAAATCATTTAATTAATTTCTGAGATGCTTGTACTTTGTTCATTTTTCGAATCTAACTATCGCTCGAGGTGTAGTATTTCATTTAACGGTGCTCGTTGCAGTTTTCACTTACCTAGCGCGAAACAATTTTTCGCCCATGTGTTTAAACTCAGCATCGGGATCGTCGAGCGAATTAATCTCTAATCCAAATACGCAACTTCCTACGACATCGATCGTATACCTGGCTGCTAGATCTTTAACGTCGAACGATTGATCGTAATATGATTGATCGATAACATCGCCGAGTTTTATAGCGCACGTATTCACCAGCGGAAACATCATTTTTAATTTGCCAGTACTAAAGGCTCTCGTCAGTTTAGGCCTGAGATTTCTCCAGTCGTCGACTACAAAATTTGAAAACTATCGTCGATTATTTTCTCGTGAATAAACTTAATGCCACATTAGAGGAGGTCTTTAGGAATTTAAAATTGGAGGATAAAGGAATTGAGGTGGAGGGAGAGAGGCTGACTAATCGGCGATTTGCGGACGATGTCACCCTCATAGCAGATAACCTGAAGGGAGTGAGGGAAATGTTGCGGGAACTGGTTTGCGAAGGCGAAAAAGCAGGATTAGAAATTAACTTGATGAAGACCGGCAAACACTGAAAATCAAGGAAAAATAGAACTAGACAGTAAATGCATTGAAATTACGGAAAGAGTCACCTATCTGGGAGCATCGATTGGGTTCAAAAATGATACAAATTTAGAAATTAGACAAAGAATCTCTCTAGCGTGGAAAAAATTTTGGGCACTAAAGAAAATATTTAAAGTCAATCGCTAGATTTGGTTGTTTAGTTTAATTTTGGAGATGAAGGAAAGGAATTTGTTGATTTCGTCTTCATCATCGGGTATGTTTGGGTTGCTTGTTTGGATTTTAAGGTGGTTACGAGTTTGATTATGGTTCGGGCATTCAAAGAGAAGGTGATGTACGGAGATTGGTTCAGCATAGCAGA
>FIZR01021739.1:0-11549 GCA_900060175.1 Ferrisia virgata | reverse complement strand
AAAAAAAAAAAAAAAAAAAAAAAAAAAAAAAGAAAAAGACGGGGGGTAGGAGAACAGAAGAAAAGTTTCGACGAGAAATTTTTCGTTGGGCTGTGCATTTCATCATCAATTAATTTTTTCTTACAGGTATTCGAAATTCGTTATTATTTCAAAAGGTCTTTCTTTCGCTTTTAGCCCATTACGCGACGAGTGAAACTTTCGAGCGTAAGAATTTTCTCGCAAATTATACGCTAAAGGCGTTTTTCTCTGCTTTTTTTAAACGCTCATTCCAACGTACAAAGATTCTTCTCCAGCGGATCCTTAACCACCGAGCAAGGTTCCCGTTTTTTTGACTTGTGCAAAACAGGCCGTTGACCTTTTGCCTGCTATGTACGAGATGAGTAATACCGATGCCATCTATCTGCCATCTTATTCGCGGTTGAATATTTTCAGCTGCTTTGCATTTACAGCCGCAAGTTTGTACGGCTAAAGAAGTCAAAAGGGTTTTATTTTATTACATCATCTTGGCTAGCGCGCTCTCGCTGTAAGCCTTTATGGCTCGTACAGACGAGCATTTGTTAATTATCTCGCAGAAATAATTTGCTTGATTTTCTACGTCACATTGTCAGTGAAAACCAGGTTATTACGATCTATCGACCTACGACGAATGGAAGAGGGACTACCTACGGAATTCGTTTTCAGATCCTAGGAGACCATTGAGGCTATTTTTGGGATTATTTTTATTTTAAATTGAAAATCATCAATTCAGCTTGATACTGATGAAAATCGGTGAAATTTGGGCAATAGGCTAAGATTGAGTGTGAATTATGTATTTTTGAATGGGCACGGTCGTGGGTCGGGGGAGAAGTACTGAGAGGCTTAAATGACAATGATTGTTCGTTGTTAATCGAATCGGTATAATATTAAAAGATAATTATATAAAATATTCAGAAATAAGCCTCTTAGATCTATTAGGAAGGGGAATTTGGGGGTTTTACTCCTTTTTGACCGTGAAAAAAATTATTCCACCCATATCTCCCCTTTAAACTGAGATAGAGGATTGAAATTTGAGTTGTAGATTAGTAGCCCTATTGCACCTCCTCACAGCACCAAAAAAATAGTTTTTCGGTCAATTTCTCAGTTTTCTTTATTAGCCTGATTTTCTATGTCATATTATTAATGAAAATTAGGTTATTACTGTCTATCGACCTATGACGGATGAAGCGGGGGGGGGGGAGATATCAAAAAAATACGTTTCAAGGTCCTAGAATCCCATTGCAACCATTTTAAGCCATGTTAAATATTAACATCGAAAGATGTTCAATGGCGTATTCTGGAAAAATTGTCAACAATTGACCGTCAACAGTGTGACGTAATCATTGGACTGACATCAGTGAACTTTTTTTTATGAATGATTGACTTTATGATTTTACGTTGAAATGTGGAGAAAAATTAGAGATTTGACATCAATGGACTTATTTTATGAAGGATCAATTTTATGATTTTAAATTGAAATGTTGGGGAAAATAAGAGATGATATTAGTGTACTACCTACAGTATGACGTAATCATTGGACTGATATCAGTGGACAGATTTTTATGGCCTAGAATGACATAAGTGGACTTATTTTACGTAGGACCGAATTTATGATTTTAAGTTGAAATGTTGAGAAAAATTAGAGATGTGACATCTTAAAATTTTGAGGAAAGTATGAGATGTTATTAGTGTACTGATAACAATATGGCGTCATCATTGGACTGACATCAGTGGACAGATTCATATGACCTGGAATGAGATCAGTGGACCTTTTTTTGAATGATTGATTTTATGATTTTACGTTGAGATGATGAGAAAAATTAGAGATTTGACATCAATGGACTTATTTTATGAAGGATCAATTTTATGGATTTTAAATTGAAATGTTGAGGAAAATAAGAGATGTTATATTAGTACACTGCTAACAGTATGACGTTATCATTGTACTGACATCAGTGGACAGATTTTTATGGCCTACAATGGCATCAGTGGACTTATTTTATGAAGGATTGAATTTATGATTTTAAGTTAAAATGTTAAGAAAAATTATAGATGTTTGAAGTTGACTTGTCGAAACAGTGGACCTTGACCTTAAACCAATTTTATAAATTTGAGTTGAAATGTGATCATCCGTTTACTCACCAACAGCTGACCCTGACTTTGAATTGAGTTTATAATTTTAAGTTGAAATATTAAAGAAAATTAAGTAGAATTGATCTGTCAACAGTTGATCTTCTCCTGGGATTGATTTTATTTACGACACAATTCCGCTAAAAATATTGAAGAAAATTTCCCAAATGACAAATATTAAATAAAAAAAAGAAGAAAAATTGTACCAATTACATTTAGAATATAAAAACTTAAATTTTTTCGGTATTTCCTCTTTGCGAGCAAAAAGTTCGAATTGTTTATTTTTATTAGTTTTCTCCCGAAGACTAAAATCATTTACTTTGCTCAATACTGGCAAAAATTGCTCTAAATCAGTCAATAGGTTCAGTTTAGTGGTGGATGGATGTATATATATATATATATATGATTAGAAACGACCTCCAGTCCAAATTCAGTTACGCTCAAATTTGGGAGAGGGGCCGCTGAGGGGTCAAAATCACAAAATTTTTTCTTTTTTAAACCAATCGATAGAGAATTCAAAGTTGCATCATATATCCAAAAGTCAACTTCCTACGTCAATTAGGAGGGGAAATATGAGAGTTTAGCCTTGAAAAAGTACTGTCCCCCCTATCACCTCACTATCCCTAGATGTGTTTTTTGGGGGCTTTTGACTTTTTAGCCTCATTACACCCCAACATAGTCCCAAAAATGAGCTTTTTTTTTCGTTCTTTTTCCAAAAACTAAAATTGTTTATTCTGCTCGATACAGACTAAAATCGCTCCAATTCGGTTATCTTCTCAGTTTGGTGGCGAGTTAGCTCGCATATGAGTGAGGATTACCTTGGATCAAAATTTCGTCATGCCCAAGTTTTGAGGAGGAATGCTGAGGGACCAAAAAACGCAGAAATTGTTTCCTCTTGAAACAATCGATAAAAAATCCAAGTATAACATGTCCAAAAGTCAGTCTCTTAGGTGAATTAGGGGGGTGGGGGAGAAATATGATGGTTTTACCTTATTTGACCTTGAAAAAATGCTGTTCCTCTCCCCAACAAATTAAGCTAGGAAGTTGAGATTTGGTATGTACATTTAGCAGGGGCCCTTAGATGTGTGTTTCTGGGCGTTTTAAATCACACCCCCTCTTAGCACCAAAAATGTTGTTTCTTGGTCGTGTTTTCTTATTTTTCATGTTTTTTGGCGAGCATCACTCCCCTCCAAATTGAGCTAAGAAGTTGAAATTTCATATATAGATTTTACTGAGGGTCCTATAAGTGCTTTTTGAAGGTCTCAACTTTTCAGTCCTGTTGTACCCCTTCACAGGTGTGAAAATGTAGGTTTTACCATTTTCCAAGTTTATAGGCACACATAACTCTCCTCCAAATTGTGCTAAGAAATTTTAATTTGACAAGTAGAGACCCCAAAGTACCTTCAGGGGCTTAGACTTGTACCCGTGATTTCGCTTTCAAGAGGTTCTACCCTTTAACCTCATTGAATCCCCTCACAGCTTCAAAACAGCAGTTTATTGGGTGGTTTTTCTTTTTCCTTTTTGTTTTTCCCTTCTCCTGTCTAAATTGAGGTAATGGGTTGAAACTTGGTTTGCGCATAGATTTTGTAGTGGTCAACTTATATTTTCTGAGGGGTTTCGACTCTTAAATTCCTCTCCATCTGTTAAGAGCTTAAAAAAAAATTTTGTGTGAGATTTGGAGGCTGTTTGTCCCATATCGCGCCTCCGAGTTGAGTGGGTTTTTGAACAATTGTTCTAATTTTTCTTGTTTCTCCTTCTCAGGGATCCTACACGTGCCTCTTTGAGATAGTTTTAGTTATTTAGTTCAAGCTGCACTTTCGGCAGAGGTAAAAAAAAACTACGTCGCAAAGAGCTCATTTTATTTATTCCACGAATGAAACAATTCGCGATTGTATATTATTTTACAAAAATCAAACTCAAAAAGCAACATTTTGGCATGAGATAAATTTACAAAAACTTCCTCACCGTGTGAAATTAATGAGGAAGAAATTTTTTCGCGACTTTCCCTCTTTCTTTTTTAATTCCCCTCTTACAATGAATATCCGACAGACAAAAATCCTAGACACACTATTCCAGTTTGCTAGCTGCAAATTTGTATATCTGTTATCTCAATGGGAAGTGCTACCAAACTCGAGGGCTCAGAGTAGGCACCAACCAAACGATGAAATATACAAAAAAAAAGACAATTTTTTTGACGTTCAAGTGGTCGCGACCGGTACATGTAACTTTTTTATTTTTTTTGCATCGCAGAAGGGAGGTACCCGCGTATACGTTTCGTTCGCACGGTGATTTATGAAACGCTGAAAGGTAACACGAATTTGGAGGAGTTTAGGTGTAAAAAATGAATGATATCGAGGTGTTTAAACGAATACCGAAAGATTAATGAACATTCTCCATGCTAGCACGTTAAATAAACCTCCTGCACTAGTCGCTCGCTCTTAAATTGATTTTCGCCGTTCTGTCTCTTTTTTCTCCACCATTTAACGATGGATAGAAATTTTCACCTTGCGACGCAAAAGCGTCATGATGCTGGCCATACCATAGCAGTAGTCGATACGATCGTGGTGGTGGTGAGGTTTTTTTCTCTCTTTTTACTGCTAACAGCCGCTTGCCGTCATGTATCTGATTTTTTCGAACGTTCTAGTACATGTAACGCTTTCGGTATGGAGACGAAGAAGAGAAGGTGTAAGCGAGTGTGTTTTGATGCCAAGCATTCTTGATATTTCTTACATAAATTTACAAAAGATCTTTCCTACTGCCGAATACGTAGTGTGGAAGAGCACGCGCTCGAAAATGTAAGTTTAAAGCACTACACCATACGAACGTATTGGAATAATGCCAAACGTTACCTAACGAGCCAATAGAAATGGCCGGAATAATCATCGAAGTCTTGCGAATGGTATTCGCTGTAAGGCGAGAATACCTATTCATGTGCAGGGGACCTACGTATCGTATACCTTAACCTATAACATATACTCGAGTACAAAGTATCGGTAATTAGGTATGTAATGTACCGAAGTAAAAACTTTTAGCAATGCTCGTATTTTGTTATCGAGCTTTTTTCTCTTTATTTACCAACGTACCTTGCCATTTATTTTTTGGATTGCCAGAAAAATATTCTCGGAACTTTGGACGAAGCTTTTTGAAAAATTTTATATTCAATTTCGACAAGTGGTGACCCAACGAAGTTTTAATTCTATGTGTATGAACGACACCACGTCTCCCCCCCCCCTCCTCCACCATACTCACCCATTCGAAAAGCAAGTTGCACGACGTACGTAGTTGTAAAAGTTATGCAATCGATGTACGTGCCTGGCTCTTGCAAAATCCACGACGTACGATACGATACGATTCGATGTAGTCTTTTAACCGAATTAAAACTTTTACTCGATCAAGTATTTACGAGATACATGTTTTCAGTGTTTACGAATCGATGTACACACGTTAATTGTAAATATGAAAATTTATTTTGTTTCAGGTAAGAAAACATGAAATTTCAATTATGGTGAATTTAATTGTTAGAGAAAACAGTCGAAAATCGAAGACGTGTACTATTTTGAAAACATGACAGGTAGCGTGGTATTCATTTTATTCGTCGCTGAAAGTTTAATCTGTAATTTACATATCTGTTTTAATTAAACGCGTCGATGCCAAACGTAAATCTTCAGGATAATTTTACGGTTTAGCCAATTGTTTCGAAATTTGAATTTGGTAAAAAAATTGTCTTTGTGAAAAACCAAGCACTCTAATTCTTTCCATTCTCTGCTTTTAAAATTAGCTAAAATTTATCATTCAAATTAATGTCACGAACTCCTATTCCTCGATGTTAATTAAATCGCCTACAAGATTCGCGGTAAATGGTAATTTCAGAGTATTACGTGAGCTTTTCATCACTCCTAAAATTTTCCAACTGATCATAAATCTACCGATTAAATGCCTTTAATTTTTTTTTTTTTGTGCGATGGATCACACACAGAGAAGGGAAAGCGGATGAGTTTTTCTAAATCATCGCCCTACGATATCGACAACTGTGCGTTGGAATAATTAATGTATTATTCATAAGTATACGAACGCTTATTGTAAAATATTTTTACTGCGAGGAGAAAGAGGAGGCGAAGGAGGAGGGGAAGAGGGAAGAGGGTATTAAAAACGAAATACTCGTATTACTTCACATCCTTAATCAAAATACGCCTAAAATTTGTTCTCTGGATAATCATAACTTTGCAGGCTCCTATGTTTATGTAGATTTATTTCTGTGCTTATTTGAGGAGTTAAATAAATTGCCTATGCGGTTTGCCGTAAATACAAATTGAAGCTGATTACCAAGCTGATTTTTTCGTTTTGAAATAAATGATAGACTTTGTTGGGATCCCAAGGTATGGAGGTAGAGGAATAACTTATATGTATTTAAAATGAACAATATTCATAGTAAAGTACTAAAAAATGTAAAAAATAAAAAAAAAATGACGAAAAATTTTTTGAAAAGAGAGCAATAAATTAAGAAGAAATAAGTAAAAGCCCGAAAAACTTTTCAAACATCTGAGAAAAATCATGTTACAATTCGAAAATTTTGATAAAAAAATGTAAAAAAAAAGTTGAAAACATGATTAAAAATATGCCAAAAAAAATTTTTTTAATTGTAAAGAAAATATTTTTAATTTGTATAAATGAAGAAAATTTACAAGAATTTACGAAAAAGTGTAGAAAAATATTACATTGTAGGTAAAGTATGAGAATAAAATTTATAAAAAATTTAAAGCATTGAAAAATATGAACATTTGCATTACAGATGTAAAAAAAATAGGAAAAAATTGTTGGAAAATGAGTAATATATTGACAATAAATGAGTCAAACATGAAAAATTTAGCAAAATTTATGAAAAAAATCTTGAAAAACACGAAAGTTTTCTGAAAAACGTAGAAAAATCGTGAAAATTTACTGAAAAAAGTTCTAAAAAGTTTCAGGCATTTTTCTTTGTAAGGTATCCATGTCAACATTTTAACATAAGTTGCACAAATCAATCACACTAATTACCTTTTATCGCGAGCTTTTGATCGAAAATTTCAAATCAAAAATATTTACTCTTCTCTTTACTCCATTTTGGCATTTGATTTGATTTTTTTATTTTTAATGTTTTTATTCTTCAATTTTTTTTATTTTATTTTTCATTTTAAATTATTAAAATTTTTTGTTAGTTTTTAATTTCTTCTACCTATTTTTTTAGCTTTTTTAATTTCGATTTTTTATTTTTTTTTATTTTTCTAATTAATATTAAAATTTTGGTTTTTTAATTTTTTAATTTTTCGAATTCTTGGCCAAGAACTTCAAATCAAAAATCAAAAACGTCACGTTTCAGTAAATGGCCTCCTGTCCTAAAACATATCCAATGTAAAAAAATTGGAAAAATGCATAAAAGCGTAGAAAGTGTATTAAAATTTATGAAAAAGTTTTGAAATTTGTTCGAATAAAACAAGAATAATAAGACAAAAAATTCATAAAATTCGTGAAAAAATATTGAATGATAAGAAAAGTTTACATAGAAAATGGGAAAAAATTATTGAAAATTGACGAAATAATTGAAAAAAATTACTAAAATTTTTTAAGAACTAAGCAAAAAAAGAAATACTCTAAGATGAAAATGCAGAAAAAGTTCAATCGACCTAAACACTTTGTACAAAACGAAAAAGATGCTGGAAAATGAGTATGAAATTAACAAATATGTAATGAAAAGTACAGAAAATTTAGCAAAATTCATGAAACCGTCTTGGAAAAGTACGAATGAAAATTTACTCAACAAATGTGCAAAAATCGTAGAAATTTGTTGAAAGGTGATCAAAAAAATTGAAAAAAAAATGCGTAGAAGCGAAAAAAATTGATAAATAATTTTGAAAACATGTTGAAATATGGCTAAAAAATCGAAAAAAATGCATAAAGTGTATAAAATTACAAAAATAGATGAAGAATTATTAAAAAATATGAAATTATGAAAAAAAAAGTGAAAAACTTATGAAAAAATGTTAAAAAGTCAAAAAAAATTAAAAAAAAAATAAAAAAAGTGAACAAAATTTACTGAAAAAATAATGAAATTCAAGTAAAAGTGTTGAAAAATATGATATATTATGTAAAAATTGAAAAGAAATTGTGAAAAATTTTTGAAAAATGGTAAAAAATTTGACAAAATGTTCTTCAAAAATGTAAAAAATTTACCTAAATTTACGAAATTGTTTTGAAAAATGTGAAAAATTAATCTAAAAAAATAAGGAAAAATCGCAAATAAGTGTTGAAAACTGAACAAAATAATTTTTTTTTAAATTTTTGTTATATTGGGCGTGTATCATTGCCAAATTTGTACGCTCTGTGTTGAGGAGGTTGGGGAGGTGGGTACTTTAAATTTTAAGTCTACTGATTAGTAGGAGGATTTTTTCATTTCGGCTAATGAATTTGGAAATTGTTGGGGTGGGGTCGAAAATTTTTAGGTTTTGTCTTTCATGTTTTAGTGATGAGCAAAGAAAGAGAAGGTGTTGGGTTGAGATAGGCTCGAAATTACAAAACTGGCATATTTGTTCGGGAGTTTTGAGATGTAAGTATCTGTGGGTGATTTTAGTATAACCAATCCTGAGGCGTGCGATGATTATTTTTTTCTGAGCGATTTAGGAGTAAAAATTGTTTCCATGGGAGAGTGATTTTCTTGTGAAGGAAGAGCTTGTTA
Source organism: Ferrisia virgata (assembly GCA_900060175.1). Classification (NCBI taxonomy): domain Eukaryota; kingdom Metazoa; phylum Arthropoda; class Insecta; order Hemiptera; family Pseudococcidae; genus Ferrisia; species Ferrisia virgata. The sequence goes on along the minus strand of FIZR01021739.1, from coordinate 2,695 downwards.
TTCGTTTTGGAATTTCATAAAGTTTTCCAGTTCGGTTGTTGAATATGTTGAAGGATGTTTTTGGTGTAATCGGGATTTGAAAGGTGTAGTGAAGTAGGGTTTTTGGCAGATTTTGCATGTTCGTCGATTTTTTCGTTTCCCTATATACCTATGTGACTTGAAACGTACATAAATTTGATTTCTATGTCGCAAATCTGGATATTGAAGATTACCTGATGGACATTATGAATTAATAAATTGCCTAAAAGCCATTTTTTAACCGAAAATTAATTTTTTTTTTTCTATATTTCTTAACGGAAAATTCACATACCTGCATGCCTTTTTTGCGTTGCATTTAAATAAATCTTCAAAATTTCTCTGTAGTCGATATAGATTTTACAAAAAGAGAGCAAATTTATCAGGATGAAATACATGAAATAGTAACTTATCGAACGTTTCCAAATAAAAATATGCAATGCCGAAAGTATTTTTCACACAGGTACAAAATTTCACATGTATGGATTTCTTCTCGAAATTAGTTACCCCTTGAATTTGTTCAAAATGGGAGGTATGTTTCTTTTTTTCACTCCACGCCAACGTAGTATCATCTACGTACGCGCTAATTTCAGGTGTTAATGAAATTGCATACTTTGTTCGCCGTAAATATGAATCTAAACGTATTATCGCGTTAGCTCGTCTTCACCGTGGAAATTTTCAAAGCCAATAGGAGGAGTTTACCGCATCAACCTACATTGAACTTGATTCGAGACTTTGAAACCTCGGTGTCACTATTCGAATTTTCATTTCATTCTGTGAGCATATTTTTCTTAAGCTTTCTCAATAAATGATATTTTTTCTTCGTTTGAAAATTTTTCAAATATTTTCCAAAAGAATTAGGTCAATATATGTTACATGGGCGAGTAAGTGTCCGCATTCGAATAATTTGATTGAAAATCGCAAACTAATGAAAGTAGGTTCTAGCATTTTCTGTTGAAATGACGAGAAAGCTGTATGCCAATTAATATCTAACTGATGGGGCAAACTGAAAAATTACATACTTATTTATATCTTCAGTATATTATTTCTGTTCCATAACTTGGGCTTTTTTTCGGTATGATTTTTTTCGAATATAATTCAGTATTTACTATGTGTTCGTAACGAACGTACCTTAGTGCTTCTTATCGACGCGTTGGAAAGGAATGCAGCCTGAGGCGAGACAATTTGAAGGAATAACATATACCATGTACCCATTTTACCCAAGTTTATATCTGCCTATATACCTATAAGAAGTCAACAAACCGATTGCAGAGCTGGCGGCAATACGAGGTACGAAATATCTCGAAGGTTATCTAACAAAGCGACGAGTTGTGAAACACGCCGAAGGCGGTGTGATTTTAACGCTTCTACGTTGGCAGATTTTGTTGTACAGCCAGACCTAAGTTATTCGGCACAGAGCATCGACAAAGATGGTAGATAGAAAAAGGCAGTGTAACGTGCAACATAACGTAACGTAACGTACAATAAAGAATCGGTTACACGGAGGAATTTCTATTGTTGTACGTATTTGCGACGAGACTGCGATTCCCTCCATCTTGCAACCCTTAAACAGAACAACAATACGCGCAAAGAAAAAGCCATACACCGAATCAAAGGATGGACCACTTAATTACAATGTTTTCATAATGGCATTCGTTTGAAATAAGCAAGTGCTCCGGTGAGGGCGGCCCGGTCCGGCCCGGTGCCAGTACCGGTGTCGGGTATTCTGCCATTTTCTTTGATTTTATCTGTTTTAGCGGTCCGGAAAACGACGACACCGTCGGTGCCCCGCCGCCGCTGCTTCGTTTTGGGTCCGTGTTTTACGACCCTATTAAGCGTACTCTATTTTCTGGGCTGGAGGTGGGTGGGACAGCGGAGGGCAGAACAGGACAAAACGAAACTGCGGCGTAAAGCGGTGCGCGGCTAAAGAACACGTTTCACTTTTGGGTGCACTTGTTGCTGTTTTGTTGTAGGTATTTGTGGTTTTTCGGTATCAAAAAGCGCCTAGGAGAGGGTGCGGGGCCGGGGCGCCGCAGAATGTACAAGTAGAAGAATAAGTAGAAAACACGTTTGTATGTAGTACGGGTTTGTAGTACATGCGGCTGCTATAGGTACGTGTAGGTATATAAAACATCCTATAACAAAGAATACAATTAACCCGGAAAGTCAGGTGCTTTGAATTTATTAAAGCATAAAGTTTACAGTTGAGTTATCGCGTTTTCCATTTTCCGTTACTGTTTAAAAGGTTAATATTTCTCCCCTATCGCGCGAATGGGTGTTTTTTTTTTATTATTTATTTTTTGTTTCGACGATTCGATGGGATGAATTTTTTTTTTTTTTTTGCCACCCTGTACCTACCCCAAAGCGTCCGACAAAACTTTTATAATATTTTATTACGTTTCGTAACTCGTTGTGTAATGTGTATTGATTGCGTCGAGTGATACCGCCGGCGCCCTTCGGCGATATTTACATTTTTCCAAGTCTTGTTTAACCCGCTTCAAAATCGCGTTATCCGTGAAATTTATTCTTCATTTAACCAGTTTGGTAATTGATCGCGTTTTCCGCAGCATATAACGTGGCGGATTCGCTCGCCCTTTTTTTTTTTTCGTATCTGCGCTGCGTTTTTCTCTCTCTCTCTCTCTCTCTCTCTCTCTCTCTCTCTCTCTCTCTCTCTCTCTCT
>FIZR01021738.1:0-10692 GCA_900060175.1 Ferrisia virgata | reverse complement strand
CCAGTATTAAAAAAAAAAAAAAAAAAAAAAAAAAAATTTTCACTCATTCAACGTTTTAATTTTTTAAATACCAACAGGTGAAATGTTACTATGAATAGATACGATGATGTTGGAATTTATTCAATTACTAATTATAATTTGCTATAAAATAAAGATAAAACGTTCTCCTTCGTTTCGTGTAATATTTACTAACATCTTTATTAAAAACTAACAAAATTTCACTACACTTCGTTGCTAACAAAATTTGAAAATTTAATTACCTTCTAGAATGTTGAATAAAGGAACAAGCGAAACAAGCGATAAAAAAGCAATCTTACTTAAAGCTTTTTCAAAACAATACAAACACATTTATGGAAGTATGAACAATGGCTCAACATTGTCAAGATCATTGCAACGAAAGAAAAAAATGAAAAATCGATTTGAAAAAAATTTGTTTGGCAGCGTAAAACTGGTTCCACTATTACAATAGGTAGGTATGAAGTGTACGTTAAACTATACCGTTACAGCTGATTATTCGATTCCTTAATAATATTTAATTATAGTTTACGTTAATTGCTTGATTAATAAATTGAAATTATGCGAATGGTTTTAATTGGCCGAAAACACGACACATCTGCAACTCGTATTAGATATATAAGGGTGTGCTACATGTACATTTAACACAGCAAAGTAAACGATCGATTCTATTATCAACGTGTATCGTAAATAATAATTATCATCTTTTACGAGTGCGGGTATTTTTCGTAAGTTTTTATCGTATGTACCTTAACGTAATATGTGTTTGGTATAGAGGGAAAATACTCACGCAACATTCATACGAGCCTTTTCCGCTAATGATTTCGGTCGAACTAATCTGACGCGTGCTTCATGACTAGGAGAAGCTGGACTATGAGCCAGTGACGATTCTAAGCTTCCGTTGAGTAACTCCAAAGACGTTACGTTACCGTTAATCTCCGCATGACCGTTTCGTTTCCAAGTGCCTGTGGGCTATTGGTACGAGGAAAGAGAGAAAATTATCAATAGTCGTATAGAAATGCATCGCAGAAGAAGTGAATTTTTCTTACCGTTACTGGCGAGCTGATCGGTGTACTGGCTGCGTGTTTAACCGGAGTGATCGGTCCGCAAATGAATGGCGGTGTTTTATCAAGACTACCCGTCGAACTAGCCGGACTTTGGTTAGCGATGAAAGTATTCGTGTCCGGCGATACGGGGATGTTGTTATCGCGAAAATATTTCTTATGCGATAAATCTTTCAGGTTGTACTTTATATGATGAGGTTCTAATGGTTTGCATAATGATAATTCCTCCGGATGCCTTATACCTAAGGGCGAGAAAATTCAAACAGGATGTGGTTTTAGTGATGATAGTGATGAATCCCATATCGTAATAGTGAAGGTAGCTAAAGAAATATTATAAAAGTATCTTGTAGTTTGAGTAATTTTGCGACGACTATTAAATTTTTTTCAGGTGTTCAAAATCAAAAATTATTGAATAATCGGAAGGGTAATTTTTCAAGATGTAAACTACACAGAATATGAAGGTGTCGCATCGTTCGTATAAAATTTAGAGCTTTAAAGATTCCATTAAAATGCTCATTTTTTGATCCCACAACATTTAAAAAAAAAAAAAAAAAAAAAAAAACTTTTAAAAATTTTTAAAAAAAAAAAAAAAAAAAAAAAAAACATTCTAACATTTCTATTCATTTTCTCTCAAATTAGATGCTGTTACGTTACTATAGTTAAGGGTAAGTAACGGTGGTGGGGGGGGGGCATAACATCGCAAGATTTTTCAGCCTAATTTTCGTGACATATTTACAATCATGAAAATTTAAAGAAAGCATCGCCTTGCAATACACTTTTCCTAATCAGCATCGAGGGCAGGAAGGGTGCCATGAAGTTGAAAAGTTGAAACCCCCAAAAGGCATATCTACAGCCTTCCATTGAATGTACATACCAAATTTCAAGTTCCTAGCTCATTTTGGCGGGAAGATAAGCGAGGAACAGTCCTTTTTCAAGGTTAAGAAGGAGGAACCTCCTCATATCTCTCCCTTCTAATTGACCTAGGAGGTTTACTTTTGGATATGTTATGCAACTTTGGATACTCTATAGATTTACTCAAAAAGGAGCAATTTTTGTGTTTTTGACTCCTTTAGCGACCCCTCTCTCGAATGGGGCAGAACTGAATTTTGACCCAAAGTCATTTCCACACGTGTATATCTAATCCATCTTCAAACTGAGCCGATTGACCGAATTGGAGAGATTTTGGTCACTATAGAGTAAAGTAAAAGATTTTAACAACTTATTTAACTTGAAAAACTGACTAAAAGTTTGATAATTTTCAAAAATTCATTCGATATTTACTCGATTTATTTAATTAATGAAATTGATTTTTCAGTAAATTTTTTAAAATCGTGGGTAAAAAGGGCAGAAAATTAATCAAAAATCATGAAGAAATGGGAAAAAATGGGTAAAAATTGGCCAAAAATACAAAAAAAAAAAAAAAAAAAACAAAATTAAAAATCATTGAAAAATTGGGTTAAAAGTTGACTAAAATGGATAAAAAGTGCAAATTGTTAATCAAAAATTACGAAAAAATTTAAAAAAATTGGTGAAAAAAGACATGGAATATGAGAAAAATTGTTAAAAATCATCGAAAATTGGGTAAAAAGTGCAGAAAATTACGAAAAAATGTTGAGAAATTAGCAGAAAATATGAAAAATTTGATTAAAAAACATCGAAAATTGAGTAGAAATCTGAAAAAAAAGTTAAGGTAAAAACGCAGTAAATCGTTCGAAAATTACAAAAAAATGTTGAAAAATGTGTAAAAATTGACCTAAATTATATAAAAAAAAATTAAAAACGCTTAAAAATTGGAAAAAATTTGACAAAAATGGGTACAAGGAGCAGAAAATTGTTCAAAAATCACGAAAAAGTTTTGAAAAAAACGTAAAATAATGACATAAATTATGAAAAAAATTGTTGAAAATTATTGAAAATTCGACAGAAATTAGTAAACATTGACTGAATTATTAAAAAAAGCAACGTTAAAATCATCGGAAAGTTTTTGAAAATATGGTAAAAATGGGTAAAAAATAGTTTAAAAAATACAAAAAAAAAACGTTCGAAAATCACAAAAAAAAATTGGAAAAATTGGTGAAGATTGACGTAAACTAGAAAAAAAATCACAAATTATAAAAAATTGAGAAAAAATATTAAAAAAAAATTGGTTGAAAAGTGCAACAAATTAAACACACGTCATGAAAAGAAGTTGTAAAAAAAGGTGAAAATTGAACTGAAATACGGAAAAAATCGATAAAAGTCATCGATAATTTATTGAAAATTTGAAAAAAAATTGATTAAATGTGCAAAAATCCTAAAAAAAGTATAGGGAAACATTTTACAAAAATGAGTGAAAACTGACGTAAAATGAGATAAAAAAATAGTCCGAAATTTCAAAAAATTAAACAAAAGTCACGAAATGAATTTGGAAAATAGGTAAAAATTGATCTAACGTATGACAAAAATCCTAAAATTCATAAAAAATTCGGTGCAAATTTGAAAAAATTGCTTAAAAAATGCAAAAAATTTAACAAAAATCATGAAAAGAAGTTGAAAAAAAGAAGAAAATGTACCCAAAATATGAAAAAAAATCGTTTAAAATCATGGGAAAATGAGTGAAAAATTAAATAAAATTAATAATCAAATGCTTAAATTGATTGAAAATTACGAAAAAATATTAAACTGACGTAAAGTATGAAAAAATTAGCTAAAAATCATCGAAAATTGGATCAACATTTAAACAATAGTTGAAAAGTAATTATAGAAAAAAACGTTTAAAATCATCGAAAATTAGGTAAAAATTTGCCTAAAATGGGTAAAAAGAGCTGAAGATAGATAAAAAAATTACAAAAAATGAACTAAAATTGACCTAAATTACGAACAAAAAAAAACAAAAAAAAAAACGTTGAATATCATCGAAAATCATCGAAAATCATCGAAAATGGGTAGAAATTTAACAAAAATGGGTAAAAATTGACCTAAATCATGAAAAAAAATCATCGAATTTGCAAAAATAATTCATGCGTTACTCCATTTACGATTTTTTAAAAATAAGCGAATTTTGACTAAGTTTTGCAAATTTAAAAAATTGAGTTGGGAAGCTGAAATTTTTACCAGAACGTTTCCAGGTCATTTCGCAACTATTGTAACCTTGCCCCGCCACCCCTTTTGAAAATTAAAAAAAAACAAAAGAATTTGGCCCACTCTAAAAGCTAAGGTACCTTTCATCTCATCTTCTGAAATGCTAAATGCCAACTTTACGTACTACCTCCTCATTATTAGCATAATACCAATTATTATCGGTGATTGGCTGAACCGTTAGCGGAAGGGTTGGCGGGGGGGGGGGGGTAAGAGCTAGAGAAAAACGAAGAAGAAATTTTCACAAAATTCATATCAAAAGTTAGGGATAAAAAAATGCTTTCTATAGTATCAATGCTTCAAACTCAAAAAAAAAAATAAATTTCACTGTTTTTTGTTATGAATTGAAAAAAAATTTCATACAGAAAAAATTACGTCTATGAGGGATTTAACCTACCCGCTTCGTATATACTCCACTTCTCCTCATTCGGCCATCTTATATACATTTTGGAACAGAAAGAAAATATTGAAAAACTATCCTAATCTCTTGCTACATAATACACCTTACATATAATAGACGGTGACTTCGGCGGCGCCTTTGTCTATAAATAGGCAATAATGTTCGCGAGGTCACGACAGCGGAAAAAATACCGCCTTATAAAGCTATTTATGGGAGTCGTTTTATAAAAATGATACATACGAATTTAAAGGAAACGCGTTAATTGCAACAAAACGGGGGTAAAACGTTTCACAAATAGTAGGAAAATTTATTACACCACACGGGGGAGGAGCAGCAGAAAAATAGTTTGAAAAAGGGTCTGACCTTTGTGTATCTGTGTATCTGTATATATATATATATATATATACAGATACATGAAGGATAATGCCCCAAAATACAAACAAGCCATAAACGATACACTTGGCCATAAATACACGTATACGAGTACACACAGCACAGTACGAACATAATATATATGTACGTAGAAGCGCGTGTGAGAAAGGTCTCTAAGGGGAATGGGAGGGGGGGGAACTTACCTAATTCTTTACACAGTTGCATTACAGCGTTGAAGGTTTTAATTGAAAAATCCACTTTACAATCCAAGTATCGCAAATCTGGTAACTGCAGTCTTAACGTTTTATGCATCGGTGTGAAATGCAAAACAGCATCCGCCTGAACGCCATATTGATCTAATGTCGATCGTGTTCTAGTCAGCCATTTATTTTTATAAGGCCACCATAAAGCGTGATCCGACCAGTCGATCGCGATATCTGTAAAAACACAAAAACCAATTTATTACTATCACGAGAGAGTACGAATGGAATGGGATGGGATGGGATGGGTAGGGAAGCGTAGGTACACGGTTTTAGTACAGCTCTACGACGACAGACACGGTTCTTTTTGCCTTTTCTTCGCACAGAGCCTGGCATATGCGGCGCGCTGCGCTGTTTTTAAAGCCTTTTACGACTGACGCGCAGTACGGTTACAAGATGCGTATACACATAAATTAATTGACATTTAAAACGCGACCGGCCACTTCAAAACCCATAAAAACAACTACCGTTAACAATGTCACCATATTGTCCTTGGGTGTAGGAAAAACACAAAAGAGCCAAGTTCGTTAATATACGATACGTGCATGCTTATGGGTGTATGGGTATTCCTATTTAGAGCCCTCTGCCGCGTACTAAAAATATTATATTAACAACCCCTCCCTCCCTCCCCCTCTCCCCACGTTTTCAATATTCTTTCATAGGCTTAGATGTCGTAAAAAAAATAACCACGCAGCGATATATGCTGGAAATTCGTCAAGGTTAATCGTGTGAGTATGGTGAAGTTTCTTCGGTTCATTTTTGTACTGCTTATGATGCTTATGGCTCGGAGAAACAAAGTAATGGTCGAATATTCGAATTACTGGGAAATGTATTGTTATCGTAAATTGCAATATTTTGAATCGTGAAGATTACATCTGAAGAGTTCATGAGACTTGACTTTCTTCTTTTTTGGATAAAACATATCTAAATTCTAGTTTGAAACTTTTGAGAAAGAGAATCGAATTAAAATATTTTTAGAAACCATTTACACTTGCAAAAACGGTCACGAATTAAACAAGGAAACAAGGACGATCGTAAAATTCGTCGAAAAACTTTTTCGTTTTACGATTTCGATTATAAATAACGGATTTTTCGGCGGAAAATTATCGTTCGACGAAGCCATCACGTCGCGTCGTTTCGTTGCAAAAAAAAAATAATAGTTTTTAATCGAGAAATTAAATAATCATTCGAAATTTCATTTTATTATTTTTAAAAACTTTCGAATAAACGCATCACGTAATATTCGTAACGTTTTGGCGAGCAACGACCATATTTATATTATTTCACTGTGGAAAAATTTTCTTTTTTTTCTTCAATGTTGGACAGGGCGACAGCGAAAACATAAATTTTTGAATTAAAATCGCAGCACATTATTAAAATGTGGCATCGCAAGATGCAAAATGATCCCCAAAATTTAAGCCCTCCTGAATTGATATTAAACCGTGCTGCAAGGCGCTCGAAGTTGACGATATGACCCCCGAACGGCTGATGAGTTACTCGTTTCGCAGGGAACTAATTTCTTATTTCATTATGGGTTTTGGTTTAAAATTTTTTCCATACAATAAACGGCGGAAAACATTTTTTTTAGCGCGAAAACCGTAAATAAATCAGGGTTTGTTCTCTTGGTAACGCCAGAGCGCGTACACGAGCTTCGTCGCCACGTGTCAGCGGTGGGAAATGTCATTACGCGTTCGGGAGTAACATCTTTAACTTTGAGCACCTTGCGGCAAGAGTTGATCTCAACCATCTCTGTTCTTATGAGTCCTACGTGAAAAATAGGTGTATACAAAGTTAAAGAGTGTCAAATTCTCTACAAAATAGGTTATTATAAATTTTTCAATAGGGGCGATAGATATTGAGTTGGGATGCAAAATACCCATAACGAATTTATACACTTTTGAAACACTGGGTAAAAATCGTTATTTTTCTTGCGATGTATCTCAATTTGTACGTCATTTGCTCTACTCAATACAGATCAAAATCCGTAAAATTTGGGCAGCATGTTTGAATTGGCGAGGGATTTGATATTTTTGAGTGAGAACGACCTCGGATCAAAATTCAGTACGCCCCAATTTTGGTGGAGGGGGTGCTGAGAGGCAAAAAATTTTTTAATTGTTCTTTTTTGTTCCAGTCGATAGAGAATCTAAAATTGTATACTAAATCCAAAAATCAATCTCCGCGGTTAATTAGAAGGGGAAATAAAAGAGTTCTTCCCCCTTTTTTGACCTTGAAGACTACCCTTTCCTCCCCTTGCCCCTCCCTCGTTAATTAACCCAGTAGATTGACATTCAGTATGTAGAGCATTTTGTGATTTTTACCTTTTAGTCTCATTGCACCCCCCCCACACACAGCCCTGAAAAAATGGTTTTTTGGTCACCCTTTTCTTATTTTTTGAGTTGGTCACAGGCCAACTTCACCTTCACATTAAGCTAAGAAGTTGAAATTGGGTGTGTAGATTAAACCTAAAACTTATCAAAAATCACTCTATCTCCCTTGTTAAAAACTGCACTGGAGCGGGGAGGGGGGTTGCTGAGCGACTAAAATCGCAAAAATTGTTTCTCCTTGAGCCGATCGATAGACAATCCAGAGTCAGCCTGGTAGGTCGATTATTAAGAAGGGAGATATGGGGCTTCTGCCCGTTTTTGACCTTGAAAAAGGATTATCCCTGCCCTATCTCACCTCTAAATTGAGCTAAAACGAAATTCGGTATGTAGACTTAGTAGGGACTATAGATCTACTGTTTGGAAAATTCGACTTTCTAGCCCCTTGCATCCCCTAACAGGTCCGAAAAAGTGGTTTTTTGGTTTGTTTTCCTTATGTTTTGAGTTTGTCCCGCGCATATCTCCCCTCCTTATTGAGCTAGGAAGTTTAAATTTGGTATGCAGATTTAGTAGTTGTCCTAAATGTGCCTTTTAGGGGTCTCAGATATTTATCTCAATATCTACCACTACCCCTAAAAACATTCCAGTGCGAATTTTTTGGAGGAGGGAATGCCAACAAAATACGTTTTGGGATCCTGGAAGACCATTAAGACAATTTTTGGCCATGTCAGATACTTATTTTCATCTTTATTATTATTATTTTTTTTTCTCAAACATTAAAATCATTTGCTTTGCTCGATACGCACCAAAATCGCTCCAATTGGCGGCGGATTAGATATATACGAGTGGGGATGACTTCGAGTCAAAATTCAGTTTTGCCCAATTTTGGGGGAGGGGGTGCTGAGGGGCCAAAAACACAAAAATTGTTCCTTTTTGAATCAATCGATGAAGAATCTAAAGTTGTACAACATATCTAAAAATAAACCTCGTAGGTCAATTAGGGAGGGGAAATACGAGGGTTTTGGCCCTTCTTGACCTTGAAAACGGGCTGTTCTTCCCCTACCTCTCCACCAAAATGAGCTAGGAAGTTGAAATTTGATATGCACATCATTCAGTAGGGACCCTAGATGTTCCTTTTGGGTGTCCCGATTTTTCAACTCTATTGCACCTCCTCCCCCCCACAGTCTCCAAAATGTGGTTTTTTGGCCAGGTTTCCTAATATTTTTGAGTTGTTTGAGTTTGTTCCCCCGCATAATTCTCCTCCAAGTATAGCTAGGAAATTTAGTAAGGACTCTAGATTTGCCTTTTGTAGGTCTCGACTATTCAGCTCCATTACACCCCCACACAGTCCCAAATATGTGGTTTTTTTGGTCGGTTTTTCCTATTTTTTGAGTTTGTTCCTCGCATAACTCACCTCCAAATTGGGTTAAGAATTTGAAATTTGGGGTGTACATTTAGTAGGGACTGTAAATGGGTCTTTTTGGAGTCTCACTTCACACCCCTCACAGCCCCAAATAATATGTAGTTTTTTCATAACTCGCCTCCAGATGGTACCAGTAAATTGAAATTAGGTAGAACCGTAAATGTACCTTATGGATCTCTCATCTCCTTGCTTAATTTTAGAAAAATCAGGCTCAAATAGCAACCCTTCGCGATGTTTTTTTTCTGTTTTATTTTCAGCTAAAATGACCGTAGCCTATTAAAATCGACAATACGATTGTAGGTTCATCATCCAACCGTAGCCGCTTTATCAGATTAATTACACGCATCTGGGCGAATTAAAGACGAAACGCAAAAGGAAGAGGAGGTAGGGAAGGAGAAGAAGGCCAATAACAGAGAGTATAGATAATTACATAAATAGTTAATGATTGCATCGTATATTTTACATTCATCAAACAAGTAACACGCAAACGATGATAGGTATACTACTACATATTCAAGCACATCTAAGATATGACCATTATGTATATATATATATACTCGTATAAAGATGCCATTCGAGCATAAATCCGGTTGTAGCACCAAATGCTCTTCAAAACGAGTGATAAATTTCATCCATAAGCATCTGAGACTTAAAAACTCGTACGTATTTTATGTACCATCGCACATCATATTCCGCATTAGATAAATTTGACGTCACGACACAACACAACGAGAAGACGATTGTTGGCGAAAAAAAAATAGAAAAATTCTGCACCGAATGTGAATCTCGTGCACGTTTTATTGATGAAAAACAACCGCATATACCTTACGTATACAGCCCACATTTTGATACACCAAGATACGCGGAAAGGTGAATTATAGTACACGCTTATACAGCCATACAGCCATACAGCCATACAGGTATATATGGTATATACGCGTACAGCTGTTGACCAGGCGAACAGCACGTAATTAAACTGCTCGTACTCGATGGCGGTGAAAAATTCGCGTATAAGTCGAGTGTAGGCTAAGATGGTGAGGTGGTACAGAGAAGAGGCGAGTGTAGCTCCTTACAAGGGAAATGGGGTTGACTGGTCTCGGTAATATTTATGGTATGATGCCAATCCGCGCGACCAACCTGTAGGAAATAATCTCCCACAATCGAATGTTTGCGGTATATGTAGTAGATACAACTTAACGCTGCCCACGGTTCCATATAATCATATACATAAGGTCGTAGCGTTCAAAATATTAACGTAGTAGTTTAATTATATAGTATACATATTGTTATAAGCTTTTTACGGCTCCTTATAAATTAAAATGAGAGAAAAAAAAAATTCCAATATATCCGATAGTATATGTATACCATAGGATGTCACTGCGTTGGCATGCATGAGCAACTTGTACAAAGGTATAATACGTAACCGGATCTTTATTCAATTTGCAAAAAAATCTTTAATTTAAAAACGATCGATCGCCGGTTGTGTTTATAAAACAGTCGAATTATTTTATCAGCTTTCCAAAATAAACAAAGTACCCTTGCAGTCTTTTTTGATCTTGAAAGAGCTTATGACAAAGCTTGGCACTACAAAATACTTGAAAAACTTCACTCAATTGGAGCAAGAGGCCATTTGGCATTCTTCATCGTTAATTTCCTATCCCAACGAAAGTTCAAGGTCAGAATCAATAATATATTCTCAGATTTGTATGAAATTGAAAAT
>FIZR01021737.1:0-12962 GCA_900060175.1 Ferrisia virgata | reverse complement strand
GGGGAGGGGGGGGGGGGGGTAAGCTAAAAATTCATCAACTAATTTTTAAAAATTTACCAATTTTCAAAATTTCCAACTGATTTCTCAAAATTTTATGAGTAGCCTGAGTACTAAATTTTTTCCAAATCTTTGTAAAACAACTTTTATGAGTAAAAAATTTCATTTAGCACGTACAAACGTACATTTTTGGTTAAGAAAACAATTCTAATAATAATTTTTTTTTTAACTAAATTTTCTTACGCTTATTTATCCGTATTTTAATGCGTTTATATCGCATTTGCGACAAAGACTAGACGATTTTTGGCAAATTTAGGACTTAAGAAAGACAAAGCCCAAAAGTTCCCTCCCTTGGATGTGACTTTACTCTCATGTAAGTCAAGTACCGACTAGTTTTGATTCAAGCCTCCTCTCAATATCTAAATATTTTTATGTGTATTTCAACATGAGGCAAAAATGCACGATCCACTTCGATAGGTGGAAGGGAGGATTACAGGATTTAAATTTTCTTATGTGTTAGAAAATACGACCCGAGTAAGCGAGGGTGAAAATTTTACAAAATATTTGGTATAATGGGTCGCAAAATGATTGTAAAGATTAGAAAATGTTTGAATAAAAATTTCAAAACTTTTCACTCCTAAGAATCGGTTATTGTGGACACAAATCCACAAAAGGTTCCGCAGTAAAACCGTCAATGATTCCGACATTCCATTAATTTTCATTTTTTCCAACTTCTACCAACTGTCACCCAATTTTGCCAACTGTGGAAAACTTGGGGCGGTGAGACATCCCTCCCCCTATGTTTGGTAGGTCTCTGCATTTCGATTTCGTTGGATATTTTGGTAAATTTGAATATATATTTTTATACCGAGCGAAGCGAGGATGAAAATTTTACGAAATATTAGGTATAAAGAGTCGAAAAATGACCGGGTACAAACCTAACGCTGGGGGGGGGGCACACCCCCCGTTTGGTAGGCCTCTGATGGCTCAAAGAACAAAATAACGCCAGATTCAAATGTAGCAGGTCAAAATACACCGATAAATATCATAGTCTCAAAATTCAGTGTCTTATTCTCACTTTTTTCCCTGATTTTTCAATTTTTTATGACGAAAAAAATGAATTTCAAGATTTCAAGTGAAACTACTGCGAAAATGGGGTTTATTCGGGTATTTTGACTTGCTGAACACGAATCCGATGTTAGTTTCTTCATTTGTTTTTTTTTTTTTTTCATTCCCAGAATAATAGACTCGAAATTCGAAAAATCTGCTAAATTTAAACATTTCAGTGCGGTTTTTTTTTCGCTAAAAATGAATACGTTAGGTAAATCTACGTTAAAAAACACGTTTTTGGGATATTTATAAAAAGTAGTCGAACTTCGCTACCAGGGTTTGTTTTACTGTTGAAAATTTCAAACGGCCAAAACCACTAGAAGGAGTGCACCAAAATTGATGGAAAAATTATCGTAAATACACCTCTATGAAATGTAACTTTGTGCCAAAGAACAGAAAATTTCATTCGCTGCCATTGAAATTGAAAATTATTGAAAATAATGCAATAAAATGACCATAACTCTGAAAGGGAGCCGGGTGCCAAAATTTTTTCCAGTATTTTTTTACATCAGGGTACACCATCTGGGGGATTAGATCGAAAATCGAGCCTGGCGCTATAATCACCCCCAACCCGACTATACCCTTTATATAAAAATTTTACTACCTATCAAAAATATTGTTCAGCGTTAACAAACTATTAGAATATCGTGGCTTTTTGATTTTGATCTTCTCGTATCATTTTATCGGACCTATTTTCCATGTGAAGTCGGGAAGGGTTTAAACGAGTATTTAATAATCAATTTTAGCTTCCTTGAAGATTTTAAAGCTGTAAATAACGGTCGTTTACCTTAGCTGGTGCGCTAAACCACCTATATATATATATATATATATATATATATATTTATATAGGCATGTCAACAAACAAACCTATTTCGACGGTAACAACTATAATATTACTTCTTATCAAGGATATTAATTTATTTTAGCTTTTCTCGCTGAAATTGATATTTATAGGAGCTATAATTTACCTTCATTTAGAAGTTCGTCGTCGATTTATCTGTCGGTATAAATCATGCAAAAAAGTTATACAGATAACCTGCAAATCAACCCAACTATAAACAGTGATTTCGTTTGAATGTTTTTTATACCCATCTAGTTACTTAAAGTTATTCATCGAGACCACAACTGTGCTCTTTTCGCAACCGTATTGTTGTAGTGATAGTGCTTTCACGAATACTCGACGATTTTATGTTGGGTTAATTCATTTATGGCCGAACCTGAATAGAATTCATGACGTTAAGAAAATTTTTTAGAAGATAATAAAACGGGATATGAATTTTAATTCTAAACGTAGTACCGAGTGTTGCAACTTTTAGACTGATTTTCTCTGTCACATTTTTAAAGGAAACGAAACTATTAGGGTCTGAATAAACGTGACCTTTTCGTTTCTTAAAAATTACAAAAATATTTAATCGAAGAAGAAAAATGAAAAAAAAAGTATCGCAATACATTGCTTTTTGAGCCTGATTTTCGCACAGTGAAGTAAAGTAGGTAGGAGAATTGTCCATTTATAGAAGAAAAAAAGAAACGCTTTACGATGTTCTTTGTTGCTTGGTGGTAGTGCGAATTGTGGTACAGATAGATATTGGAGTGAACGGCTAAACCCCTCAAAAAGCACACCTAGAACTTCTATTGAATTTACGTACCAAATTTTAACTTCTTAGCTTAATTTGAAAGGGAGATATGTGTGAGACAAACTCAAAAAATAAAAAAACAAAAACCATTTTTCGGGGCTGTGAGGGCGTGCATCTGGGATAAAGAGTTGAAATCCCTATAAAGGTACTTCGAGGATCCCTACTAAATGTACATGTCAAATTTCGATCTCCTAATTCAATTTGGGGGGAGACATGGGTAGGATAAACTCATTAAATAATGAAATTCGCCCAAAAAAACATTTTTTTCGAGTCTGTGTGGGGGGTGCAATTGTATAAAAAGTCAAGAACCCCGAAAGGCGCGTCTAATTATGTATGACCCCTACCAAGTTCAAGTACCAAATTTCAACTTTCAAGCTTAATTAAAAGGGAAAAAAAGGGGAGGAACAGCCTTTTTTCAAGGTAAAAAAGGAAGAAACCCTCATATCTCTGTTCCTAATTTATCTAGGAGGATGATTATTGGATATGTTATGCAATTTTAGACTGTCTATCGATTGACTCGAAATGGAAAAATTCTCGCGATTTTAGCCCCTCAGCACTCCCTTCCCCAAATTTGGACCCAACTGAATTTCGAGCCAAGGTCATCCTCACTCCAGAATATCAAATATTCCGCCAATTGAAGTATATTTTCCAAATTTGATGGTCAGTATCAAGCTGAGCCGAGAATTTTTAGTTTCGAGAAAAAAGCGATGCCTTTTAGCCTGATTTTCGTGAACTATCGTAATTATGTGAAATAACCGTAATCGGTGATGAGAGGTGGAGGGGGGTCAATAGGGCTTGAGGGGATGCTATGAGGCTAACTAGTCGAACACCTCAAAATGCACATGCAGGATCAATACTTAATTTACATACCAAACTTCGATCTCTTAGCTTAATTTGGACAGGATTTATGCGAGCAATAAACTCAAAACATAGGAAAACTCGTTTAAAAACCAAATTTTGGGGCTGTAATGAGGAGTAATGGGTCTGAAAAGTCGAAATTTCCAAAAGGCAAATTTATGGCCGTTCCTAAGTCTTCAAAACAAATTTTAGCTTCTTAGCAGGAAGAGCTCTTTTTCCAAGATCGAAAAGGGAAAAACCACCGCATCTCCTCTCCTAATTGACTTAAGGAGCTAATTTTTGGATATGTTATGCAACTTTGGATTATCTATCAATTGGCTTAAAAAAAACAATTTTTGCTTTTTTTGCACCTCAATACCTCCTCCGCCCAAATTTGGGCTCAACTGAATTTTGATTCGAGGTCATCCGCACTCTAGAATACCCAATCTCTTGTCAATCGAAGCTTATTTCCCAAATTTGATCGATTTTGGTTGGCATTGAGCTGAGCAAATGATATTTATTTTCGGAGAAAAAAAATAAAAGTAATGGTCTGACACGGCTAAAAATGGTCGTAATGGTCCTTTCGGACCCTAAAACGAATTATATTGATATTTATCCCCCTTCGTAATAGACTGGTTTTCATTGACCTTATGACACAGAAGATCAGGCTAAAAAAAATTTCCTGACATGGTCCCCTTCCCACTCCTAAAAATTCTCGATCAAGTTTTGAAGTTTCTAAATCATGAAAAAACAAGTAAAATATTTATAAATCTTTTTAAATTTTGGCCGTTCTGAACGCAAAAATGCCGAGTAGGGTATTAAAATTTTAAGCGGAAAATTTTTCTATCAAAGGTAACGTTTTGAGCTACTACCCAATGCACTAGAAAATGCTATTGCACGATGAGGAGAGCGATTTGCCCTTCGATCTCAGAAATGAAAGATGACTTTTAAGCGTATTCACGACTTTTTATCTCGTCACTAGGTGGTGGGCCAGTAAAGAATACATGGGAGTGGGGGAGATTTTACATTAATTTTTTTCTCCGCGAATTTTCCAGCCTTTTTTTTTAACTTGGTATGAAAATGAACGTACTCAAGGAGGTGTTATGGGATTTTTTCAAATTTTTCGGACCGTCGGTATGACCTTGAAATGAGCGTTGAAAACTTTGAGGGGGGCTTGTAGACGCCAATTTTCGAGCTGGAAACTCGAAAAATATTTCTCGAGTTATTCGGTGTATTTTACAGTACTCATATTTTATCCAAATTTTTTGGAGTGGTAGCCCCTTCTACGGCGCTTAAAAACGCACTTTCCTCGTTCATTAAATATCAAATTATCAGCTAAATAATTCCCATTTTTAAAACCCATAAGCCCATAGAGGGTCCCACCGCTTCGAAAAATTTTAAATGAATATGATAAATGTAAAATACTCGTAATAACTTGAGATTTTTTTTTCGAGTCTCCAGGTGTAATATGGGAGAGCCTACAAGCCTCCTCAAAGTTTTCAAAGCAAATTTCAAAGTCATACTAAAGGTCCGAAAAATCTGGAAAAATTCCACAACGTCGTCCCTCAGGTACACTCATTTTCATACCAAATTTGGAAAAAAATCGGCCAAAAATTCGTTGAGAAAAAAAAGGTTGTTATAAAAATCCCGCCGAAAGTGCATTTCAACTGTCCCCCTCCCCCACCGTGTCGAGATGAAAAATCGCGAATACGCTTAAAAATCATCTTTTATCAGTGCCTAAATAATGTGCTGAAAAATTTGAATTCTGAAACTCAAAGGCAAATTATCCTCCTTAACCTGCTACAGCCTTTGTACCAAGGACCGATTTCACTATACTGCCCGAAGAGAGATTTTGACAAGTACATTTAGAAAGAAGGCGTACCCTAAATGTAACCAATGTAGCTATTGAAAATTTCAATTTTTCATCCTCGTTGTATCCCTGGCTTGTTTTTTAAAAACCTATTGAATTTTTATGGATGTGCAATGGCGGATAACGTGATTTTCTGAACATGAATAACTTACACGAAGTACGTAGAATGTAGGTAGATATTGTGTTGAAACTTGTATGAAATTTAAGCTTTTCTTGAATTATCGCTGAGAATAAGTAAGTCAAATGAAACAAATAACGTGGCTGATTCAAAGTTGAAAATTTATGGTATTTTCATGCTTATCAGTTTTCATTAGATTTTTAATGTTGACGAAAATTGTTTAGGGTCGTACTGATAAATTTCAAGGGCTGTACTTTTACACCCCTCCGGAACCTCTTTTCGGGGAAATTTTCGTAAATCGGCGTACATAATTTAATTCGTTATTCAAACTACTTATACTTTCGTAAAACTTTATGCCATGTTCACTTCTCGTATTGAGAACAGAAAAAAAATTAAAATGTATACTTTCCAAAACTGTTTATATTCATTTGTATTCTACCTGTTTCTGCCGACAGCGAGAAATTTCAGTCCAACGTTTTTTATACGTAAGTATCTATAGATGAATGTTTCGCTCGAATACGAATTTTATTTTCGTTATTTTGAAGTTCAAAGAAATCCGGTTGGTGAACTTTTCTTTTCAAAGTATTGGGAGAATATTTTTTTCTCGAAGCCATAAAAGTTATCGAAAAATAAGAAAGGATAGGTACCTAGTACATTCGATTTTTACGTTATGCAGATACCTTGGTATATTTACATTGTGTAGTCACCATCATTTTAACATTTTACTGGTATCACGAAAATCCATGTTGTAGGTGGTAATTGCGGGGATTAATGATTTATGGAACTTTACCGCTTCTAATGGACATGAAAGCTATCGAGTATACATAAAATATAAAGGAAGTAATAAAAATGATGAAAAATGAGGAAACACCGTTGAGCATTTTGCACGATATTTTCCGGTAATTGATCCCTAATCGGACAAGCTTGTAAAAATCATACTAATGAATTGTAGTTTAATGTGAATTATCGCGTTTGCACGTTATTTAAAAGTTTTCCCTACGTTCTTAGGAAGATTCTCCTACCCTCCTATCCTTCAGTTCACTCGTAAAAGCTCTGTATAGATGGCTAAAAGCGTGAAAATGAAAGTTATTTGAAAAATATGTTCTGAATACTTTACGTTAGTTTTCAAAAAAAAATAAAAAAAAAATAAAAAAAAATACCAAACGAAACATTACATTTAGTATTATGTGCACCAGTATAACGAGTACTTGTATTTGGTATTACAATTTTGCTCTATTATGTATATCTAATCTGTCGAGAGTTGGTATCCATTATTCAAAACCTTGGCACGAAATTACACTGCCCACGTAGCACAAGCAACCCAATAATTGCATATTCGGTTCGCCTTGAATACGAATGTATGCAGTTGAAAATTTGTACTTGCTTGAATCTAGCGCACGAAACCGTCTCGAGCAATAAATTCATCTTTTTTTCTCTCGATTTACTTAGCTCTCGGCTAAAAATGAAGATCGCAGATTAAGCCAAAAGTAATTGATCGAAGTGAAAATAGCGGGAAAAAATTTCTTTTATTATTCGAAAAGGCGAAAAAAAAAAAGAAAACCAAATTGATCTCATCGCTTGCATAAAGTTAATAAAACGTTACTCGCGTGGAAAAAAGAAATAATTTCTGTAAAGTAAATTTCAGCATTTTTAAACTGGAATCATTTCCGGCAAAATGAAATAATTTGAAAACATGGTTTCTTTGTGCAGAATCGAGTTTTCTTCCATTTGTAAAAAAGTATAACAATCTGCGGTAAATAAATATACCTACCTATTGTGCTGCGATGGTATTATTGGCGATGAAGATTTTCTTTTCAGGTGTGGAATTGGAAATAGGTATAATAATACCTTTTTGGATAACGCAAATTAAAATCGTATTAACGACGAATAAATTTGACAATTTTTTCGAAAGTTAATTTGATTTAGCGAACGGTTGAATTGAAAAAAGAAAAAAAAAAGTTGAAATCTTATAATGTAATCGATTTGTAAATTATTTGAGAATTTTCGAGGACTGTATACCTGCTACCGTACCCCCACGGTTGTTGGTAAATATTCATTTACGTGGGTGGATGATTTGATAAATAAGAATAGACATTCATCACGTTGTATATAGTAAAACTTCAACGCGAACTTATATTCAAATATTTTATTCGGTGGGTTTTTGTCTGTATATACTGAACATGCAGTACCTTAGGGGCAATGTTTATGAAGTGTAGCTACGTGTGCCTTGCCTACGCATTGAAGAGCTCATTTCCTGATCTTTATTCTTTGAAAAGATTTTTTTTTTTTTTTTTTTAACAATTCTCTTCTAATTTTACGACCAAATTAATTCTTCTCTTTTATTAAAAATTGTTCAACACATTGACCCATTAAACTCGCGTATCTTTGTTAGTTTGAAATGTTCGCGACGTTTTCAAATTTAATAAAATTATTAAAATAGCACCACTTGGGAATAGAAGTTGGCTGTAATTTCATTAGCGATTATTAAAATTTTACGCCAAGTTGAACTATTTTGAAACAGTGTGATGGGTGAAATTGAAAATTCTAAAAGCCCCGTAGACGAACGAGCTTACTAACTAAAGGCGAAAAAAGAACTTTGTCATTTGCGAGTGAGCTTGTAAGTCGTCGCATTTATTTCGCATTTCTATTACGTAAATTAGAGTGACGTTTTCAAAGTTGAAAATATCACTCGGTGGTCAACTGTGTCTCATTGTTCAACGACGATGAATATAAATAATACAAGTACGTGTAATGAAAGCGTACAAATTAAGAATTAAAATATCCTACGTTTTACTCGTACTCTATATAGCTAATTGACCCTTTCGTTTCAATGTACCTACCTACTTTATTTATATCCAAATTTCATGTGAATATTAAAACAAGGTTAAGAAATTGTGTAGAAGAATTGTAAAGATTATTATAATCAACGCGGAATTTTGAAAATATTATTTTCATAATTTATTTTCATTTTCTATTTTGTTTCAGTTCAACTGCAAATGATCTTATTTCCAGAAGAGGTGTATTTAGTCGAAGGCATTATGGATCCGTTGAATTGGTGAGTTAGTTGTTTTGAATAATTTTATATTCAACTTGTAAGATTACGAATTTACAAAGTAGGTTTATCGAGCAACGAAATAAAAATCACTTTACTTTAGTAAGCTCTGCCCGACTTTGAATTCATATATGAACATAACACACGTTATTCATGAATGTACCATCTGTGGTTTAACTTCCATGCTGAAAAGCTACCCGCAGTGATTTTCTTGATGGTATACGAAGTACCCCACAACGTATGTGTAGGTACTCGTCAAAAGCGTTGTAAAATTTAAATTTTCAACATTACCGTCATCGAAAAACAGCAATTTTTCATATCAAAATAATAAGAACACGTTCCGCTCATGAAGCACAAGTATCCGATAAGAGCGTATCTTTATAACTAGCTGTTTTCGCTTTTCCCCTGCGAATATAAAATATGCGAGTTTTTCATTAAAAATATTTATTCTTTTTGCATTAAATTTTGCTCGTGTACACATATGCGTTGATTTAGTGCGTGACGATGTTCGTTGTTATTTTCTGTATCTGTATAATCATCAGATCGTCGTTGTAACATACAAAAGATACCTATAGAAAAAAATGGAATTCGATTTTTGGTACAGCTCAGCGTGATTTTCAAACTAGACGAGTAAGATTTGCAGTAAGAAGTATTGTTCGTAATTAATCTAACCTCATTACTTTTAATACTCACAAATTAAGGCAAACAAAATTGTTAATCGAAAAGGTTTGCATTGTACAACGCGCCAAATTTCGCTTCTTTTTTTTTGGAAATTTACGAACAAAGGGTTCGCATTAAAACGAAGTGATTGAAATTTCAGTCTGCTCAATCAATTTTTCAGTTTGAAAAACACATTATGGGGATAGGAGTGGGGAGAATTTACTGAATTTTTTTTATAAAGTGAAAAATATATAGTCCGAGCGAAGCGAAGGCGAATATTTTGGAAATTTTCAAAGTCTGGGGTCAAAAAGTGACTATCATGATTTAAAGACGTCAGCCAATAGGAAAAATGATTTAGAATAACTCAGTCAATTGGCTATTGCAATTTAAAGATGATAGCCAATTGGCTATTACAATTTAAAGACGTCAGCCAATGGGAAAAATCATTTAGAATAACTCAGTCAATTGGTTATTACAATTTAAAGACGTGTACATACCTAATTAAGTTGCTAGCTCAATTTGGAGGGGAGATAGGGGAGGAACTGCCCTTTTTTAAGGTCAAAAAGAGGGAACTCCCTCATATCCTCCTCTCCTAATTGATCTATCAGATTGATTTTTGGATATGTTGCACAACTTTGGATTCTTTATCTATTGACTCAAACAGAAACAATTTTTGTGTTTTTGGCCCCTCAGCACCTTCTTTCCCAAAATGGGGCAAAACTGAATTTTGATCCAAGGTTATCCCCACTCATATATGTCTAATCCGCCGCCAAACTGAGCCGATTGACCGAATTGGGGCGATTTTGATCAATACTAAACAAAGTGAATGATTTTAATGTTGGGGAAACATGAAATAATATAAAATGAAAATAAATATCTGATATGGCCAAAAATTGTCTTAATGGTCTTCTAGGGCTCCAAAACGCATTTTGTTGGTAATCCCCCCTGCCCAACTGCCGTTGGTGGATAGACTGGTTTTCAGTGGCTTTTTGGCCCTACTGCACCCCCTCACAAACTCGAAAATATAGTTTTGAGGTTGATTTTTCTCATTTTTCGAGTTTGTCCTCCCTGTATCTATCTCTCCAACAAATTAAAGTGTGGGAGGGGTTAAATGTGGTGCGTAAATTTAGTACATATCCTAGATGTTGTTTTTTAGGTGTTTCAGTTACTCACTCCAATATGGCCCTGCTCCCCTACCACTGAATAAGAAAAAATATTGCTGAGAGCTCCCTGTATTTCATTCCATGAATGAAACAATCAGCATATCTCTTTCATATGAAAATCTCTCTTGAAAAGCAACACATTGCAATTTTTTTAAAAATAAAATTATCATAAGTACATATTTATTTATACTCAAAATGTACCACTTTTGATATTTTTCACGGTCACGATTCGTCTGTAAAAGTAATGAGGATTTTTTTCGGGAAATGCCTTTTTGAAATGAATGTAATTTGGAAGATTCAGCGTAAAATAGTAATTTAAACCTACGTAACCGAATTTTAAATGACTTTTGAATTTTGGGTTTTACGTGCACTATGCAAGTAATATCTACACATCTAGTGATTTAAAATGTTCAAAATAAGTACAAATAAAATACAAAAATGTAATTTCTTAATGGCAATGAGTAAAAAATAATCTCATAATGAAAATTACATGTTCAAAATGAAAAACGAAGAGGTAATTTTCCAAAACCTTTCCGAGTCGGTTTAAAGCAAAAGTTTTTAAACGTTTTTCATGCTTTAGAAAGTTCAAATTGATGATTTTTATTTCGAAAAAAAAACTATATTATGTACTCTGGGTGCTACATTACATTACGTTGTGTACGTGTTTCAGTTCTCAAACTTTCGAATTATTGGCAGGTATAATAAGTTGAAGTCGTATTACAGATAATTAATGAGGTCTTATAAAAATTAGCAATAATGGAGCATTGTAATCATAGTTAATTGTAAAACCAAGAATAGGTGTTGTATAAGGTGGCTCAAAAAATCGAATATCTTACCAGCTTTTCAACACTCTCTCTTTTCCTTTGCTTCTCTACAGAAAAATTAGAATCCAAATCTTTCGAATTTTTTTAATAACACGCAGGAAAACCTAAATCAATCGTCTTGTAAAAATTTTGTGAAATTTGTTTTGTTTTTTTTTTTGGAAACCTACAAATGACAGCTTGGCAGGCTCATAATAGTTGCGAAATGACTATAAAATGATACGGTGAACAGTAGAGTGAAAAAGAAAAAAAAATTTAGAATTTCAATTGCAGCACACCATTAAAATGTGTCATTCCAAGTTGAGGATGTGACTCCCGAGCGCGTAACGGTATTTCCCACCAATGATACGTGGCATGGTAGCGAAGTACCAATGTACTTGTTTCTTGTTACAAAAGGAATAAAAACTTGTTAATGCATGTTTTTTGCATACAAATTTTTCTTTTTCACTATTTATTTGATGAAAACAAATATTAAGCAAAAATCGCGAGTAAATAAAATGTCTTTCATTTTGTAAAGAGGAGTGCATACAAGTACTTCGTTACCAGGTGTCGCCAGTGGAATTACATCCTCAACTTTAAATGCCATATTTTAATACTGTGCTGCAACTAAAATTCAAAATTGCATTTTTTCGCTGTCACCCTGCTTGAGGGGGTTAATATCACCTTACAAGATTGAAAGTTTTGGGGATCATTTTCCAACATGTAATGGCACATTTCAATGATGCGCTGCAATTCAAATTCAAAAATTTATTCTTTCACTATACTCCTGGTAAATAGAAAACTCTTCAGCTTTCTACATCAGTTTTTTCAATTTTCAAAACTGACTCAAAATTTAATAATTCAAAAAAAAATTCAAACTGAAAATTCTTTCTAAAAATGGAATTATAATATACCTGAATTTTCACCTTTATCTCTGTTTTCTGTGATTTTTAAAAAATGTGCCTCGTTTTACATTTTTTCAGAATTGTTTTAAAAAATCACGAATTTTTAACATAATTTTCTGTGCCATATTACCAATGAAAACCAGCCTATTAGAGTCTATCAACCTACGGCAGATCAGGGGTGATATCAACAATATCCGTTTTGGGAACCTAGAAGACTATTACGATCATTTTTGGCCATGTTAGATATTTATTTTTATTTATTTTTACCGAAGACTAAAATCATTTACTTGGCTCGATATTGGCCAAAATCGCTCCAATTCGGTTAATCGGCTCAGTTTGGCGGCAGATTTGATATAAATGAGTGGGGATGACCTTGGGGCAAAATTCAGTTATGCTTAAATTTGGAGAGGGGTGCAGAGTGGTCAAAGATGCAAAAATTGTTTCTATTTGAGTCAATCGATTAAGGATCCAAAGTCGTATCACATATTCCAAAATGAACGTCCTGGGTCAGTTAGGAAGGGAGATATGAGAGTTTGACCTTGGATATCAATTTTAGACAGTTAAACCCAACATTATTTCCAATTTCACCACCCGGGGTTTCCCACTACACGTCTGCCAACGTATAACCATAGGGCTGTTACTGTTTTTGGAATTGTGTAGTGGTACAACTGCTTTTTTCATTGTTTCATTTATCTCACTGAGGAAAAACATTGAACTCACAAAATCTAATTTTGTTTTTTTTTTTTCGTATTTTGAGAAAGAATGTTTTTTTTTTTTTTTTTTTTTTTTTTTTAAATTTAAAAAAATTTTAAAAAA